>PVLA01006602.1:0-28927 GCA_004027455.1 Hydrochoerus hydrochaeris | reverse complement strand
TGAGGTTTCTAAAACTTCATGCCACCTCTAAAAAAAATAAATAAATAAAAACAAAAATCTTCAGGCACCTTTCATGCAATCTTTCTGGGTAACTGAAACATAATCAAAGGAAATATCATCCTTAATACTTGAAGTGGCTCTGGTAAATATTTCTGCGAACTCCAAGCCTGCCCAGAACACTCTCTAATTATCCCTCATATATTTGCTTTTTAAATTTGCCCTGGTCCTTTGATGGAACCTTAGTTTCTCTTAGCAGATTGTTCTTCGAAGGCATTGCTCATTGCTGTGTTTTGTGCCATTGAAGATACAACCAGAGTACCCACAGCTCTAAGAAACCATAGACCTTGTGGAATGCAGTCACTTCACTTCACAGATAAAGATCTTGAGATCCCAAAAGTTTCGGAATTTCCAATTCCTGGCAGAAAGTTTTCAGCATTTTGAATATGTCTAATAATCTCTCAATCATCACACGTCTTACTAAACTAGAATAATTTTCTCATAAAAAAAACCAGGATGATCTTTTTACTAGGTTGTCTGAGATATTATGTCTTCTCCAAGACATTTTTTTTTCTGGTGCCATCTCTATACATTTCCCTTGCAGAAAATTATGGAGAATAAAAAGGAGGATTTCTTGAAGAAGAATGAAAAGGAATCTGACCAATACTGCCAGGATAAACTGAATCTACTTTCAAAAGCATTAATGGAAAGCATTTCAGTGGGAACTTTCTCTGTTCCTGGAGGGCACAAGCTATACATGGAAGCAAGGAAAAAGATTGAAGAGGACTATCAGCAAGTGCCTAGGAAAGGAGTCAAGGTGAGGAGTAGGGTAGCCTGGGAAAGTCTAGGGAGTAATATCAAGGGTGCTCTGGAATCAGGTGTGAGAAATAAGAAAAGAGGGGAATAACATAGAATGTTTGCCCTCCTCTTTAGAAAGGGGATCCAAACTAGGTTCTTAGCATGCTAGGAATGTGCTAGAGCAGTGGGCTACTTCCAGAAACACAATTTTCATTTTAATTCTTCATATTCCCTTTATATTCCTGAGAATAAAAATGTTCATTTCTAAAGAAACTAAGGAATTCAGAAATCCACGAAGGAGAAGCAAAAATTATGCATTTTATCATCTAAGATGATGACTTGTCATGTGCTTAGAACTCCTAGACAAGAGATTTACATGGTTCAGTTAAAGGTTTTCCTCTTCAGCCTGATCAAAATAAGAGAGACAAGATTAACTAAATAGAGATGTGCATATTCTGTGACATCACTTATGAACCTGCAAAGCTAGCAGATATAGATGGTGGTAATAAACCCCATGACGGTACAACTACCATGTATTGAACTGATATTGTTGATAAATTTATAAGTTCGTTCTCTGAATTTTTAATTTCATTCTAGATATAGCTTTAAGTAATACATATTTATATTGTGGGCATTTTACACAAGCGAACTGAGAAATCTTCACAGATTAAATAACTTTCATAGAGAAAAAACCAGTAAGATCTGACCAATGCAGCACAGTTTAGAACCAATGCTTCTTGTTGGAAAACAAATTCAAGAAAGCATCAGAGGCTCTGGTTTTTACAAATAAATGTGATTCTAACTGGCTGGAATCTAGAGTAGGTGCCAGGGAGGAGCCTGGGAGAAGACTAGAGAGAGGGAGATGGGAAGCAGAAGACATGGAGTCTCTGGTTACATTGAGGAGCTTGACTCTTTACAATAGAGAGCCACTGTAAAATTTAGTCATGAAACAAAATGACATACATGTATTTATTTTGAATAAATATTCTCAAAATGGTAAGTAAGAGTTTTAATTCTTGGACTCACAGGCAGGGGAAGTCTTCCAGAGGTTCCTGCTGTCACAGGCAGCAATAGAGGAATCCATCCTGCATTCAGATAAAGCACTCGCTGATAGTGAGAAGGCTATTGCAGGTAAGAGGATAAGACTGGGCTCCCATGGGTGAGCAGATTCCTGCAATGACCCTGAGAGATTCAACAAGAAGTTTTTCCACATACTGGTAACATCCTTCCTCTGTGAAATGTACACTCCAGTGAATGTGAAATAACATGGGGGAGTTTTGGCTGTTTTAACTACAAGGATAGGGCATTTCCTATCATCTACTAAACTGCACTGTGGGTGGCATGGACTTTCATGAATTCTGTGATTACCTTTCAGATTTGATTTCATCTCTGAACTCAGAAAGGCAGACATAAGTTTTAATTTTTTTCTTTCTTCCTTCTCTAAAATTTTCCTGGTGTAGCTGAGATGGCCAAGAAGGAAGAAGTTAAGAAGGAACAAGAACTTTTAAGGCAGAAAGAACAGGAACAAGAGCAGATGATAGCAGCTCACGATAGGACTCTGAGGGAAAATATGGAACAACTAGAAAAGAAGCTGATATTAGAGAGAGAAAACATCCTAAGAGATCAGAAAAAAATATTAGATCAACAACTAAAGGTAGGTGTTCCCCTTCTCAGTAGTTCCCAGTGTCACTTGTACTTTGTTAGGATGGTGAAGGTCATGGTCAGATCATGGAAAGAGGCACCACAACAGTTTGGTGCTGGAGATTCACTGAAGCTGGTATTTTGTGGTTTATTTTTTTAAAAGGTGGCTGCTTTGAATTTTGCTCCTTATACAGACTGAAAATTCAGATTATCTTGACTTCTGTGTTTCCATGGATAATATGAAAAGCATTTATGTTTTCTGGGGATTTAGCTCAGCGGCATAAGTACCTGCCTTGCATTTATGTTTTGGTAGTTCATAAACGATCTCATAAGGGCCTGCTTAACCAGGATCTGAATAAACAGAATTTTAAGCCAACTTTTGTAAATAACAGCAGCAACTAGTTTGCACTAAGAAAACACATACTATCAGGAGTCCTACTATCACCAAAGACCCTGAAGTAGATCCATGCTGACATAAAACTATCAGGAAAGCCCACACTTAAAAGCACAAGGAAGTGATAATTTATAAACCCGCTATACTTGTCTCTAGGTGTACTAGTTAGTTTCCTGTAGGTGGGAAAAAATCTTCAATCTTACATCATAGAGAGGCTCCAAGGTAGACACCCTTTGGCACAGGGATTTGGCAGAGTGAAAGAGTGTCAGACAATGGCAGTCAGGAAGCAGAGAGGGAAGGAGCTGGAGACAAGAATAGTCTCATCCTGGTTGGTCCCAGTTATGCACCTTCAACTAGGCCTGATAGACTAACAGCACATGACCTACTGAAATCATCAATAGGTAAATGCCCTGATGAGAACAGCACTCTGATCATCCAATCTGTTTCCATATATGTGAGTGTTTTGGAAGATATGTCAGAACTCAGCCATATCACCACATGTGGACAGCCTGTCAGAATTAGCATATGGCACCAAATCAGTTTTTCTCTTAGGCATCTGGAAATTGTAGAACAGATTTTATATGAGCGGACAAGTTCCAATGATCACTATTATATGATGATTATACTGCCCAAGGAAACAGAGAATCTGGACAACCAGAACCATGGGACTTTTGTTGTTGTTATTCTCATATCTTGACATAGCAGAAATGAATGGTGAATAAATAATAACAAGGTAAAAATGTGCTTCTGCTTACCCAAATCTATGTCTAATTCAGATGATATTGTTTGTTGCTAAATTAAATTATTCCCATAATTGTAACAATATTTAGAGGTAATAGAAATAATGTTTTCTAAAATTTTTTAAGGTATAACTCAAAATAGAAGTATTGTAAATATTTTATTTACTTCTCTGTTCCATTTATTTTAGTTGCAAAGGGATTATCTTGAAGAAGGATATAGGAATAAATCTGAGGCAATTAATGAAGAAATAAATAACTTGAAAAAAAGCATAGCAGCCATGAAAAATGATGATGCATCTTTCATTGAGCGAACCTTGACTGCCGTTGGGAAAGAAATAGGTGTAGCACTGTTTGCTCCTGGTATAATAATACATGGAATGGCAAAAGGAATTTCTTCATTCTTTAAAAAAATTTTTCCTCCACCTTTAAAGAAATGACAAATCTTGAGTGTATGCTTTGGTTTATTTTTGTTGCATGTAGTTGGCATTTGCATTCAGCAGTTTTAAAATAAAATGTGCTAGTTGGAGGATACCCATGTCTGGCCTGCATCTCACAGAACAAATGCATGTGACTGTTTAAAAGGCAATGTTATCTTTTAAAACACAAATGCTTAAATATATATATATTATATATATATTATATATATATATATAATATATATATAGTCAATTGACTTTTTCTTTTAATGAGAAAAATAGGAAATTACTTAAGTGTCATAGTGTTAGCTTCACAATGTCAATTTTTAATAAGGTTAATATTGGAACACAGGCAATAAAATGACAGTGAAGTTCTCCTCAGTCAAATATAGAATTGTCTTTGTTGTATTTTAAAATTAAAATAAAAAATCACAAACAAATATACATGTATCTGTGATGATTATATGTAAGCACATATATATAAATACAAATAAAATATCTTTTAAAAGTTTAATAAATTCCATCCTGGATGCAGCAAAAAAAAAAAAACCCTACAAAAGTTTAATAAAGAACTATTATGCTTGTGTCTTTCTATGAAGAATAAATAGAAACTAACAGTAGAAAAGAAACTGTTTTACTATATACTCTATATTTAAATTTTGCAACATGGTTTATATTACAAAAATTGGAAATGAAGAAAATTTAAACTATACCACTGGGAATTACAGTCATAAAAATGAAATTAGCAATAAGATGATGGATTTTCTCATTTTATGCCCAAATGACATCACTTATCTTATGCCTGGACTTGAGCCAGAGAAAGCACAAAATTTGAATCTCATACTGTTTTCATTTTGGATGTGTCTCTTAACCCTTATAATTGCTTCAAATGAGGTATAAACATTCCAGTGATACTTGAAATTTAAGTTAATATAGCCTCTACCTCTCATTTCTGAATTACAGCTTTAAACTCTTAGAAGCACAATTAAGACATATTAATGATGCACCCAGAGGAGTAGACACAGCTATTCTTCTTCTGTATATCTTCATAAAAGAGTCAAAGACACGAGATTACAGTGAGGCAACATATCCAAATTTGTAGCAGCAGAACTCGTATTTGCTAAATCTTGGAAGTGGCCCATATGTGCATTCTCCAGATGAGAGGATAAAGAAATTGTGATATTTATACACAATGGAGTAGGAAGCTATCACAAAAAGGATAAATTTCTATAGCAAAATGGATGCACCTTGAGACTTTAAAGTTAAGGAAAATGAATCAGACACACAAGCTTAAACATCACATGGTTTCTCTTATAAGACATTGAAAATATAGAGAAAGAGTTAAATAAAAGATAACAGGAAATAGGAAGATGGATTTTTTTCAAATAGGAAGGGAATCAAGCATTGAAATGGGTGAGGAAGGGAAGGGCAACAGGATGAAAAATATTTAAGATATGTAACATGTGTGTGTCACTTCCCCACAAGAGATTTACATAATCTTTATGCACTGTAACCATGAATAAATAAAATATAAAAATTTAAAAAATATATAATATGCATTGATTAGAAACACCATGCATCAAATTGTCATTCAGTCTCTCTGTGGTGGCTGTGGCAGAAGAGATGAACATGATTTTTAGAACTGAACTCCCTGATAGGACATGGTAGGCAGAGTTATATAGGGCTCATTCTACCTAGGAATCTTTAGAATCCAAGCAGATGCATTTGCATTAAAAAGCTGCACTGTCATAATTATAGGCTGTGTGTCCTGCACCAGGAAAGTTCTGAAGATCAGAAATAGATTCAAAAGTAATGAGGAGAGAGTAAATGAAATCAAGGATAGCGTCCATGAATTTGTGAGGTAGCCCCAATAATATTTCCCATTCTTACATTTGATCTGAGTGAATTTTACACCACAAAATCATCTGCTGCAAAGGTAGGTGGTTTCCTACACTTAAAAAAAAAACTCTGAATATCTTGGACAAGGTTATTAATGAGTTTTCATGTGTTATGCTTGTAAAACAGCTATGGACATTTATCCAGTGTTTTTGCATTAGAAAAACTGGAATGCCTTACCTTAGGCACAAGTGTGAATTTCTCAGACAGAAATTCTGAAATAAAAAGAATAAGAATATCTAAGAAAGCAATGTGTATGTAAAACAAAACAAATTGCATGAAACTATTTTAAAAATGTATTTAGAATACAAAAGAGAGAGGGAGATTAGCATAAAACAGCTGAGTCAAAGGGAGGCTATATTTCAAGCATTCTAGAGCTCTTGACATTTTGAAGATGGATAATTTTGACTATGATAATTTAAGGATCAATAATATATCTTATAATATGAGCAAATATAGAACAGATAAGTTTTTAAATTCCATTCTGGAAGATGTAGAAATCATCTTACACATCTCAATTTTTTTTTAAAAAAAGGGCAGATCAAACACATTGAAAATATAGAATGTTTCAAAAAATATGTCCAGTGGGGTCTCTCTGAGTTTGGTCCTTGCCCTCAATCTGAAGAAGGATGAGGAAGTAGGGCTCTTAACAGAAAATGTGGGGAGTCAAGCCTGGTAATAATAGGAAGCAAAAGGTAACATAAAGTGTGCCAAATACAGAGAAACAGAAGAGACACTGTCTCAGCAACAGAGTGGTCCTGCAGGATAGGGGCATCCTCAGGAGTATGAGGTGTGCTTCATACTTACAGGGTAAGCTTGTTTACAAAAATAATTGTTTCACTGATTGGTGGCCTAGGTTAGTCAGGGTCTAAACTTTAGTTTCTGGAAGGGAGACAAGGTCGGTACACTGTAAATGCAAGTAATATTTTCATAAGGATAAAAAAGGGTACCTTTTCTTAAGTACATAGTAAAAAATAAGCATATGATGATCCTACAACTGTCAGCCACAGATAAGCAAGTGATAGTTTTACAGTGCTAGCCATCAGTGATCCTCCCATACTTTTTCTGCCTCCTTACTCCTACAACATTTACAAATTTTGCCTGTTTGTGTTAAGGTAGAATCCTTATTTAACAATAGTAGAATACATAATCTTTTAAAGCATACTTGAAGTCTTCACTTAGAGTTTCTCCATACTTGAGCACAAAGCAGGACTGGTTGGGCCTTCTGTCAGATTCCCAAGAGACAGGGCCTCATCCCCAGATTCTTCAGTAAGGGATTTGCAGAGGCATTGCCTTCAATAGAACCAGGCTGAGAGAAGGAGGGAAGGCAAAATTTCAAAACCTCACAGAAGATGGTATCTCTGTTGCAAATCAGCTGTGCTGTAGTCACTTGGAATGTGTACCAAATAACACCTAGACTGTACCCTCCTCTAAGCAAATGAGCTTCCAACTGTACCCCACCTCAATCTGTCACCATGTATTGACTAGGTAGAGTGCATTGAATGCCTTGGGCAGAGTAGCTACCATCAATCAAGGTTGATTTTTGGAGAAGAGATGAAGAGTTTAGAAGACTTCCATCATGTTCAGATCATGACTAGTTTCAGCCTCAAGATTTATGGGCCTTTGTTAAGAGACATAAATAAGTGCTCACTTTGGCAGCACATATACTAAAAAAGAGTCAGAAATGAGGGAAGCAAAACTGACATCCCTACTGGATGACCAAGATTTATAAGCCCTTGTCTAAACAATGAACCCTAGCAGATAAACACTTAGTCCCAGTGGCCAAAGTTTACAAGCCAACCAAGGCCAAAGGCCCAGTGGCCAAAGTTTACAAGCCAACAAGTTTACAAGGACTCAACATAGTCACAATCCTTCAGCCTGTAGCAGATGTTTCCTCTATTGTTTGTTTGCAGGGAGTCTCTCTCAGGCATTTATTTCAAATAAAAGTCTATCCTCATCTGTGGAGGTTGGTTCCTTTCTGTCTTAAAAAGGAGCATTTGTGAACCTTTGGCAATGAGTTCTCAAAGTGCTAGGCAGATGGATGTTGAGGTGATGAGGTAGTTCTACGAACTGACAGCAGCAGTGAAAAATATTAACAATGGCATAGATCCTTACACCAAGTCTATGCATGTCACATTGACCATCACTGAGGGTATGGTGCGTCCATTCATAATCCAGTGTTAGCATCTTAGTTTTCAGACCTCTCCTGGTACAATTTACTGCTGCTTGGATTGCCTAGAAATCAGATTTTGAGATGGATATGTTATGCCAGTTGTTTATTAGAGAGTTCTCCTGAGATTAATACATGTGTAGAGTACAGAAGATGGGATTGAGAAGAAGAGAAGTTCAGCTGTAGAGCAGCCTCTGATTCAGCTTCACTGGCTCCATTAGGATCCATTAGCACTGGCTAAAGTGCTGGTTCAGCACTGTAGCAATTCTTCTCATTTCTCCTCTGTTGAAAGGAGAACTATCATTCAATTATAGCCACCCTAAGAAGAGCTAGAATTTGGCCAGGAAAACTTCCTTCAGAAAGAGGAAAATGGAGTTCAAGCACTGAATTTATTTTCAAGTGAAAATACATTTCAACCCTGCTGGGCCCATCCTGCCACCAGGAACATCGCAGAAGCCCACCTCAGGCCTAAGCTGCCTGGAACTGCCACCACTGGGCCTCTGGGAACATAGGAACCTTGGACTACAATGGATTGCTGTGCTGGCTGGATGAGAGACTTAGGAACCCCTCACCCAAACAGAAGACCTCAGCAGGCTCCAGTCAATGTGGTGAGTTTGCCCCTAAAATAGAGGTCTGCAGTGTGTAAATAGGAGTGGAGGTGAAACTCCCTCCAACTGTAAAACCTTGGGGAATCTGGCAAGAGAGTGGATAATCTGCTCCCCCCCACACACAGAGACTATCAGACAGGTTGAGGAGTGTGCCAATACGGCCACCCCAACTTAGAGAAAGTTAATAGAGCTTATGAGACCCCCAGTGACACAGTAGGCCCTCAGCTGACACAAATATTATAGCCAGGGAGATCTGGTGACCTGAAACAACTTGAAGATATAATAACAGCAGGAACTAAGAGTTACCCTACATCAATACTTTTAGGATAATTACCCCAGAAAGAATATAGGACTCACCCAACAGGCCCTGTAGGAGGAATTCAAGTGACTGGATCTCCTCCTCATTGTGGTATCCAGTAAATTATTTTGAATTTTTTTATTCAAAGAGAAAAATACAGAAAAAGGATAGAAATATTACAGAATTTCAAAAAAAAAGATACAGTAAGAAATCACTAGTTGATAAATTACATATTGTTCTTTAGAAATAGTTTTCCAAGTTATAAAATTAAAGCACACAAAGTGGACACTCAACCAGTGAGAGTGCAAACAGATCTGTTCAACAATCCAACAAGAACCTAGAAATATGCTTATCAATCCCACACACCTAAACATACATGCAGCTATATCTTTTATAGTGCTTCCTATTTCCTCTTTTTTACAATAGCAATTATACATATTTAAAATTTTATTTAAAGAGAAGGAAAAAAAGCAAAACAGAAAAAAAGGGTAGCAACAATACAGAATTTTAAAAGAAAGAAAGAAAAAAAGGAAAATGAGAAAAAACCCACTAAGAAATCACTAGTTATAAATTAAATATTGTCATCTTGGATGTAGTTGTTCAAGTTACAAAGTTAAAGAGTACATAGTAGACATTCAAACAGTCAGACTACAAACAGTTCTGTTCAAAGATCCAACAAAGATTCAACAATATGGTCATCTATTATGCACAGTAAAACATACATGCAGTTTTATCTCTTAGAGGACTTTCTTTTCCTCTCTTTTTTACAGTAGAAATTACACATTTTGGTTTTATTACACTTGTAGTTCTTATTTACTATTTATACTAGAGACACACTATGATATTTATAAATATGATTCTTATTTATTTCACTAATGAGGATAGTCTCAAGTTGTCTCCATTTACCTATGAAGGCCTCAAGATCATCCTTTTTATAGTTGAGTAATATTCCACTGTATAAAAATGCCACATCTTTTTCATCCACTCTGCAGTTGATAGGCATCTTGGTTGTTTCCAGGATTTAGCTACCACAAATTGTGCCACTATGAACATGGGTGCACATATATTACTGTGATATGAACTTTTCAGTTCTTTGGGGAAAATACCCAGGAGGGGTATAGCTGTATTGAATGGGGCTTCCAATCCTAGTCTTCTGAGAATTCTCCATATGGATTTCCATAATGGTTGCACAAGCCTACATTCCCACCAACAGTGGAGCAGTGTTCCTCTTTCCCCACAGCCTTGCCAACATTTGTTATCAGTTGATTTCTTGATGGCAGCTATTCTTTCTGGAGTGAGGTGTAATCTCAATGTTGTTTTAATTTGCTTTTCTCGAATGACCAGTGATGGTGAACATTTTTTCATGTATTTATTTGACATTTGTATATCCTTCTCTGGGAACCGTGTGTTCATCGCAGATGCCCATTTTTGGAGAGGGTCTTTGAATTTGGGGGGTTTGATGTTTTTCAACTCTTTATATGTTCTGGACACAAGTCCTTTGTCTGAGGGGTTGCTGGCTAAAATTCTTTCCCACTCTGTGGGTTTTCTTTTCACTCTGTTGGTGATTTCCTTTGAAGTTCAGAAACTTTTCAATAATATGAGATCTCAGTTGTTGATTCTTTGATGTGTTTCCAATGCAGTCTTCATTTGTTCATGAATTCTCTGCCTTCCCCTATGTCTCCAAGACTTCTACCTACCTTGGTTACCCAGTAATTTGGCAAACATCAATCATACAGTAGGACTCTAAAAATCACACTAAGGACTGTTGGAATAGAAAGATCAGATATTTACCCAAAATATGAAAATGACTGTACAAAAAGGCAAAATGCAGTCTCAAACATCTAGTCCATCACAAGCAAGTACAGGCGACAATGAATTAGAGGACCTTAAAAGTCATACACCAGAAATCTCTGAGAAGATAGAAAATGAAGTAAAGAAAAAAAACCATGAGTTTATAGAGGAACTCAAATTAGAAGAAATGTCTTATGTAAAGACAGAAATAACCTCAGTAAATCAGTTGTTCAACATAGCTAGAGAAGAAATTGATTAAATAATACAGAAGCATGGGAAATTGATTGAAACTTTGAATGAACAATGCAGATAACAAGAAGAATCCATGAAACAAATTCAAAGAGATATCCAAGAAATCAAAAAATGTACTGAAAGCTGGCAAAAATGTTTAAATGAAGCTGAGGATAGATTTTTGGACCTTGAGGACAGGATCACAGATAGTGATCAAGAAAGAGTAGAACTTATAAAAACAACAAAGCAACATGAAATGACAATCCAGCAGCTTCACAATGATGCCAGGAGAAACTATGTAAGATTAATAGGCATAGTGAGGAGGCAGGAGACATTGCAAAGAATTTAACTAAGCTGTTCACAGAAGTAACGGCAGAAAATTTCTCAAACATGGGTAAAAAATCTGATACACAAATAAGTGAGGCATATAGAATGACAAACAATCATAACTAACATAAATCTATGCCCAGACATATAATAATTAAGATCTCAGACATACAGCATAAAAACAGAATACTAAAAGCTGTTAAGAGAAAAAGACACAACTCACCTATCAAGAAAAGACTATTGGAATCATGGCAGACTTCTCAGTGAAAACCTTCAGGTTAAGACAATCTTGGAGTGAAGTATTTCAAGCCCTAAAAGAAAACAACTTTCAACCCAGACTGATGTACCCAGCAAAACTGTCTTTCAGATTTAATGGAGAAACAAGATACTTCCATGACAAAGAACAACTTAAGAAATTAATGTCCACCAAACCAACTTTAGAAAGAATGCTGAAAGACATCCTAAACACACATAAAGATGACCACAATCTCCAGAACAACAACAGAAAGAATCCACCAGGCTGGGAAAGTAATTAAACAAGGGAGAAAAGCAGGAAACCAACAATAGGAACACAAGATGGCAAAGTCAAGCCAGTACATATCAGTGATATCCATAAATGTAAATGGGCTCAACTCACCTATCAAAGAAACAGGTTGACAGAATGGATCAAGAAATAGGATCCCACAATATGCTGTATACAAGAAACACATCTGACTCAAAAAGAAACTCACAGATTAAAAGTCAAAGGATAGAAAACAGTATTCCATGCAACAGGAACCCAGAAAAAAAAAAAAAACAGGGGTAGCTATTCTGTTTACAGACAAAGTGAACTTCAAACCTAAAAGGATTAAAAGAGATAAGGAAGGTCACTGCATACTTACTAGTGGAAAACTACAAGAGGAAGAACTAACAATTATAAATATAGATGCACCAAATACAGGAGCACCCAACCATATAAGACAAATACTAATGGAAATGAAAAACCAAATACCCAAAAACACAATTTGCAGAGGGAGAACTTAACACCTCACTGTCACAAAGAGATAGGTCACCTGGGCAAAAGTCAGCAAAGAAATAATAGAACTGAGTCATACCTGTAAGCAAATGGACTTAGTGGATGTTTAGAGTGTTCCACCCAACTACATCATAATATAGATTCTTCTCATCTGCACATGAATCATTCTCCAAAATAGACCATATATTAACCCATAACGCATCCTTAACTAAATGCAAAGGGAGTGAAATTGTCACATGCTTATCTGATCATAGTGCATTAAAATTGGAAATCAATGGCCAAAAAACTTGCAAAACCTGCATAAATACATGGAAATTAAACAACAACCTTCTGATCAACCAGTGAGTTATAGACGAAATTCAAGAGGAAATAAAACAATGCCTACAATACAATGAAATACAAAATACCATACCCTATGGGATGCAATGAAAGTAGTCCTAAAAGGAAAACATATAACAATAAATAGTCACATCAAGAAAATGGAATGAACAAAAATAAATAACCTAATGCTACATCTCAAGCTTCTAGAAAAGGAAGAGCAAGTCAAATCCAAAGCTCATAGAAGAGAGGAAATTGTAAAGATTAGAGCAGAAATTAATGCAATTGAAACTAAAAAAAATACAAATAATTAATGAATCAAAAAGCTGGTTTTTTGAGAGAATAAACAAAACTGATAAACCCTTAGCCAACCTTATCAAGAAAAAAAAGAAAAAACTCAAATCCATGCAATAAAAACTGAAAAGAAGGAAATTACTACAGATTCCATGGAAATTCAAAAGATCATGAACACCTACTTTGAAAATCTCTACTCATTTAAGGTGGAAAACACAGAGGAAATGGACATATTTCTAGGAATACATGAACTACCAAATCTCAACCAAGAAGATATAGCAATTTTGAATAACCCAATATCAGTTACTAAAATTGAAAACATAATTAAAAACTTACCAACAAAGAAAAGCCCAGGTCCTGATGGATTCACAGCTCAATTCCATAAAAAATGTAGAGAAGATTTAATGTCAATCCACCTTAAACTCTTCAATGAAATTGAAAGAGAAGCAGTCCTCCCTAACTCATTCTTGGAGGCAAGTATCACTCTGATACCAAAACCAGAGAAAGACCCAACCAAAAAGGAGAACTATAGACCAATCTTACTAATTAACATTGATGCAAAGATGCTCAATAAAATATTGACAAATATAATGCAGCAAATCACTATGAAGATTATACACCATGACCAAGTGGGATTTATTAATAATGCAGGGATAGTTCAATATTGAAAATCAATAAATGTAATATACCACACCAAAAGAGCCAAAAAAAAAAGATCATCTCAATAGATACAGAAAAAGCTTCCAATAAAGTCCAACACCTTTTCATGATAAAAACCCTACAGAAACTCGGAATACAAGATATGTACCTCAATCTCATAAAGGCTATTCATGACAAACCAACAGCCAGTATTATACTAAATGGACAAAAACTGAAAGTCTTCACTCTAAAATCAGGAACATGACAAGAATGTCCACTATCACCACTCCTATTCAATATAGTTCTGGAAATATTAGCCAGAGCAATCAGACAAGAGGGAGAAATAAAAGGAATAAAAATAGGAAAAGAAGTTAAATTATCATTATTTGCAGATGACATGATCCTCTACATAGAAGACCCCCAAAACTCCATTAAAACACTACTAGAAATAATAAACAAATTCAGCAGCATAGCTGTAGACAAAGTCAACACTCAAAAATCTATCGCATTCCTGTACACAAACACAAAACTCACTGACAAATTATGGAAATATCGCCTTTCATCATAGCATCTTAAAAAATGAAATACCAGGCTGGGGATTTAGCCCAGTGGCTTAAGTGCTTGCCTGACAAGCATGAGGTTGTGAGTTCAATCCCCGGTACAAAAAAACAAAAAAACAAAACCAAAAAATGAAATACCTAGGAATCAACTTAACCAAGAATGAAAAAAACCTATATGCTGAAAATTATACTACCCTAAAAAAGAAGATTGAAGAGCATAGTAGAAAATGGAAGGATATTCCTTGCTCTTGGTTAGGAAGAACCAACATTGTGAAAATGGGCATGCTCCCAAAACTCTTATATAGATTTAATGCAATCCCAATCAAAATACCATCAACATAACTTACAGATCTAGAGAAAACATTCCTAAAATTTATTAGGAAACAGAAGAAACTTAGAATAGAAAAGGCAATTCTGGGCAACAAAGGCACGACAGGAGGCATCTCAATTCCTGATATGAAACTATACTACAAAGCCACAATGATAAAATCACCATGGTACTGGCAAAGAAATAGACCTGAGGATCAATGGAACAGATTAGAAGATGCAAGCACTACTAAAAAAACCCTCAGCCACCTTATATTTGACAAGGGGATAAACACATTCACTGAAAAAAAGATAGCCTCTTTAATAAATGGTGTTGGAAAAATTGTCTTTCCACATGCAGAAGACTATCTCAATAGATGCAGAAAAAGCATTTGAAAAGTACAACAGCAATTCATGATAAAACCCTACAGAAAATAGGAATAGATGGCCTTTATCTCAACCTGATACAAGCCAGCAATGATAAACCAATAGCTAATATCATACTAAATGATCAAAAACTGAAAGATTTCACTCTAAGATCAGAAACAAGGCAAGGATATCCACTATCATCACTCCTATTTAATATAGTTGTGGAAACATTACCCAGAGCATTTAGACATACAAAAAGATAAAGGAAGTAAGGCTAGGAAATGAAGTTAAATTATTTTTATTTGTGGATAACATGACACTGTACATTGAAGACTCCCAAAACTCCACTAAACACTTGAAGACATAATAACCAAATTCAGTAGAGTAGCTTGATACAAAGTCAACTCTCAAAAATCATTCCTGTACACAAAAAACAATTTCACTGAGACAAAAATTAGTGAAACAATCCCCTTCACAAAAGCATCCAAAAAATGAAATACCTAGGAAACAATCTAATGAAGTAAAAGATCTATATTATAAAAATTAAGGTACTCCAAAGAAGGAGATCAAAGATGATATCAGAAAATGGAAATGTATGCTTACTCATGGATAGTATGAACCAAAATCATGAAAATAGTCATACTTACAAAACTGTCATAGAGAGTTAATGCAATCCTAATCAAAATAACTTTAACATGCCTCATGGAACTAGAAAGAACATTATCAAAATTCATTTGGAAACAAAAGAGACCTAGAATGGTATTGTAGTCAGGGATTGTGAGGAAAACAGAATCAGGACACAAAATTTACATTATTATTTTATGATGGCCACCCAGAGTTTAACACAAGAAAATGCAGGAAATCTGTCCACAACACTAAAGACTCAAAATATTCATGCAAGGGTCTGGAACCCACAGCAATGTCTGCATGAGTCCAGATGATAATCTAGAGCCCATGACAATGCTTCCCGTGAGTCCAGCTCGAGGTCTAAAGCCCACAAGAAGAACTCACACTAGTCTGTTTTATGTATCTGCACTGGGAAGGTCTAAAGGTCAGTGGTGAAAGCTAGAAACTCTATGCCAGTGGGGTAAAGAAGCTGTGCTGGTAGGTTGAGTGTTCTACACTGGAGACAAGAAGTCACACTCAAAATGAGAACCATGGCTGTCCTGAAAAGGACCACAGCCATCCTCAGTGACACGGAGCTCCTGAGCTCCTCCAATGACAAGAACAGCTGAGGACATGCCAGAAAGCTAGCATAAGTTTCTCCTGGAGATTAAACACCACACATCTTCCCTTCCAGAGCCAGGAAGTGATACTTGATGTAAAGAACAGGGTTCCCCCAAAGTGAACCACAGCCACTCTCACCAACAAGATCTGGAGCTCCTCTGATGACAATAGTTGAACTCACACTGGGGAAGCTAGTCATGAAGAGCTCCTCCAGAAGAAACAATGGCTCAAAGAGCAACACTTAGAGAAACTCACAATTCCTCACTCATCTTCTCGACATCTCTTTTTGTTGACAACTTTCCTAGGTAGAACATCTTCACTCAGCAACATGCTGATTTAATTCATCTGGTGTTAATTTGACCACCAGTTTTTAATCCATAACTAATAGCAAAGGCAATTCTTGGCAACAAAGGTAAGTCTGGGGGCATCACAGTCCCTGATCTGAAATGACTGTAATAGTTTACATTCTCACCAGCATGAAGGAAGTCTCCATTTGAACAACAGCCTCACCTTTCTTATTCCTTGATTCCTTGATGATAGCCATTCTTTCTTGAAAATGAAGTACTCTTAAGTTTTGTTTTACTTTGAATTCGTCCAATGTTCATTGAAGTTGAACAGGTTTTTGCATATTAGCCATATTATTTCTTTTTCTGGAAAGTGTTTTTTCACTTCAGTTGCCTAATTTAGAGCTGGGTCTTTTATTCAGGGGGGGTGTCTAATTTTTTAAATTCTTTATATATTCTGGACATTATTCCTCCCCTAGACATAGCTGGCCAGTTTTTTGATCAGTTTTGGACAGTTTCAGTAGGTGGTCTCCTCACTTTTCTGGTTATCTCTTTTGCTATGAAGGAGCTTTTTAATTTGATATAATCCCATTCACTGACTCCTATTGTTCTTTCTTATGCAATTAGGGTTCTGGTCAAAAAATCCTTGCCTACAGCTATGGCTTCAAGATTTTTAAGTATTTTGTCCTCCAGAAAGTTGCATATTTCTGTTTTAATATTTAGATCTTTAATCCATTTTGATTTTAGATGAATGTATGATAAGAGATATGAGTCTTTTTTAGTGTTTATTTTGCAGGTAATATTCATTTGGAATGTAGCATTTTTACTTACCATCGGAATACAGTATTCAATTTGACAAATGTACATAATGAGTAGTGAACAAATCAGTGTCTTTACCATCTCTGTGTCCAATAATGTTAGCATTTCTATATGTAGGGTGCCTTCAACCTCTTCTACTCAAGTTAGTTTGAAATTTCTAATAGTTGGAGATGATTGTTGCTCTGCTTTACTACAGAAATTTAGAAGCAATTCCTCCTGTATGCATTGTAACACTTATTATCAAACCCTCTGTTCTTCCTCTGTCCTCCTATTTCCAGCCTTATTGCTTGCTCTCTGAAAGTGTAAAGACATACAATAAATAGTGTGTGTTTTTCTGGGGTGGATTTATTTCTCTGCACACAATACCCTCAATGTGGCTAAAAATGAAGGACTTCAGGCTCTGTCTGGGTTGAATAATGGTCTACTGTGTGTATACAATTAAGAAAATTCAAAACCATTGTCATAAGAAAGGGAAAAATAAGCATATGAGATACATGCTTCAACATAATAAATGGCATATATGATCAACCCATAGCTAACATTATACCAAACAGGAGAAATCTGAAAATTTTCCAAGATATGAAAATATGCAAAGAAGCTTCTTTTCAACTCTTTCAATCAATGTAACACTGGTAATCATATCCAGAAGAAAGGGATAAAAGAGAAAGACAGAAAAGAAACAAAGAGAGAAAGAAATAACCCAAATTGACAACTGAAACAGAAATTACAGGACACAGAGTTTTTGTTCGTGGCAACCTGCCAAATTTTCAAAGGCCTGAATCAATGCTGGCCTGCAGAGCCACTCAAATTCATTCATATTACCACTCACAGGCAGCACAGCAGTGCTGAAGTCAGGGGTTGGTGAGCCCAAAGGAGAGCGGAGTCGGTCAAGGGACCCTCATTAATCCACAGTCAGTGCTGGGAATGAGACCCCACCCACCCATGGGAAGGGTGTGACCAAATGGGCAACATATTGGAATCAGGTGGGAGGAGCCTGAACTGGGAGTGACAGTGACTTCAGTTGGTTCCTCCCTCCCAAAAGCAGATTTGTGGGATTTGCATTGACTGGGCTGCAGCCCTGGCCTGGACCCAATGAGCCATCCCAAATCAATTCCCTGTGCCTAGCAAGCACTAACTGGGTGAAGGCACCTGAAGTTTTGGCTGTCCCAGTGGGGAAGCACAGGAAAACATAGCTGCTGCTTGCAGCTTGGTGACAGGAGTGGGTAGGAGAAGGTAGAGTTCCCTTGTTAGCATGCTTCAGAGGAAACCTGGCCAACAGGGAAGGGGGCTGGGACCTGCACTATAACCCATGTGGAGGAAGTCAGGGCCATGACAGGAGGGAGAGGCAAGAGGAGGCCCCCAGCTCAGAACCCTGAAAGCACTGATCCAAGAGAGGGAAAAACAAGGGAGACTGAGGGTGGCAAACACACAACTTCAGACATGACTTCAATGGACATTAAGAGATATCTTCAGGTCCTTGTAAATGAGCTCAAAACTGAAATATTAAATCAGGTAAGGCAAGATATCAGTAGAGTAATAAAATAAATGCTCTCATGAAGCATCTCTCAGGATGATATAGATGGAAGAAGGGAGGAACACAAAAAAAGGAGAGACACATTTGATAAAGAATATAAAGAAAACAGAATACATGAAGCAGATTCAAAGAGACTACCAGGAAATTAAAAACTCCATTGAAAGCTGGCAAACCTCATTAAAAGAAACTAAGGATAGACTATCAAAACTTGAAGACAAGTTTGAAATATGTAATCATGAAAGAAAAAAATCTCTTAAAAACAACAAGGAAACAGGCAATAACAGTACAAAGCCTAGAAGATGACAAGAGAATCTACAATTTAAGAACAAGAAACATGAACAAAGAAGCAGGAATACATACAGGTGAATTACAAAGGTTATTCACAGAAATAATCAAGGAAAAATTCCCAAGCATGGGAAAAGAAAATGACATTCAGTTATGTGATGCATAAAGAACTCCAGCCACCTACAACCAAAACAGATCTATACCCAGACATATAATAATCAAGACACCAGAAATAAAATATTAAAAAAATATTAAAAGCTGTCAGAGAAAAGAAACAGATTACCTATAAAGGTAAGCCATCAGAATCATGGCTGACTTCTCAACACAGGCCATCAGATCAAGAAATTCAAGAAGAGCTTGGAGTGAAGTATTCCAAGCCCTGAAAGAAAATAACCTCCAGCCCAGATTGATGTACCCTGCAAAACTGTCACTAGAAATTAATGGAGAAACAAGATGCTTCCATGACAAAGTGGAACTGGGGGAGTTTGTGACCACCAATCCAACCCTACAGAGAATACTGAAGGACATTCTAGAGAGAGAAAAAGAAAACCAGGATTTTAGGAACAGTGGCAGAAAGGCCTCAATGAGTGGGGCAGGCAGCAGAATGAAAGAGAAAACTAGACAAAGGCAGAAAAATAGCATAGCAGAAATGAGGCAGAGAAGGATAACTAGCATCACTAGCATAGATGGCCTTGATACACTATATTGTTAATAGTGAACCAGGATTTAAAACCCACATTACTCATACTACTCTGCTTAGATGTACTATATTCTGTTCCAATCATTCTACCTGTATTAGATTTGAGGGCACAGACAGCAATCCCAAAAATAACAGGATATAGTATGGTAATCATCCTTAATTTCCTACTAACTTTATCTAAAGCTCTGTAAAATCTACACTGCTTTACTATAACTGATCATAATTGAATCTGGTTTGTTGGATCACTGTTTTGTATTGATAGATTTTATTCAAAGCTGTTTTTATTGATAGTATCAAGTCTGAGAGTATAGGCAACTGCACTTAAGATGACAAGATCCACTAGAATATCCTCTATGGTTTGATTATTACCTGCCTTTGAAGTTTTATACTGTCTACAATGTTTTATTTTTACTAATATTGTTATTTACTGCTTTATTCAATTATACTTCTATTTTCAATTATACCTGATGATATAGACATTCTATTGAAGAGAACAAGAAACAACACAGTAATCTTTGTAGATCACCTTGTACTGTGGTTTTATACAACTTATTGGTTTCATGTTTTTATAGGAATTTGTTTTGTTTTGTCTTGTCTTGCTAAGTTTTGTTTTTCCCTCTAATACAGAAAGGATAGAAATACATGTAGAGATGCATGCATGTGTAGCTGTTTACACTCTCATTGTTTGACTATCTACTTTGTATGCTTTAATTTTGTAACTTGAGCAACTATTTCTAAGTGGAAAATATGTAATTTATTAACTAGTGATATCTTATTTTTTATCTTTTGTTTGGAATTCTGTATTATCTCTACCCTTTACATGCTTTTGTTTCTTTTTAAATAGAAAATAAAAAATAAGAAAGAAATAACCCAAATTGGGAAAGCGGAACTCAAGTTGTCTTTGTAGATGACATACTCAGATATGTCATACTACACTGTTTTGGACAAATTTATAAAGGATCTATTTGCAAAACTGCATGTACCTTATGTATCTCATTATCAGGTTGTCATGACATGCACTCAATGTTTAAATAGGAACTGTTTTCTGTTCATAGGGATACAGTATGTGGATATGCTTTGAAAAACTTTGTGTGTATATTTTCTTGTTTTCATTCAGCCAGTATTGAAACATAAAAGTACTTCTTGTGAGACATCAGTATTTGGTCACATCATGTGGAAACAATGCACTCACACTTTGATATACCATGATACCTTTTATAAAAGTATATGGACAGTGTGGAACACACACAAACAAACACACACAAGGTCTATTGAGGTAATGCTTTAAATGATCAAAAATATATAAAGAAATTTAAAATATTCTGTTAATATGATCCTAATAAAAAAAAATGTGAGATTTACTACTACATGACAAACTTTGTCCTTGTAACTGAAGTGACAGCTGTTCAGTGAATGATCTACAATGAAGCTCTAAGTCTTAAGTCTTAAAATCACACTTTACATTCCAATCCTGTTTACATTTTGGCTTATTTTTTCATCTTGTAGATGTGTTTTAGAAATAGGCTACAGGCTCTCCTGTGATCTTGAAGTTTCTGCTCCTATAGTCTCTACTTCCCACATATGATTTGCCACCTTAAGGTGTTTAGGAGAATTTTTGCTTCTAAACACATAGTGGTGTGGAAGGTCCTGCCATTACAGTAATTTCAGCGGTGCTCTCTCTGAGGTGCCTTGGGTAGAGGACTCACTGTGGCTTTTCACAACTGGATCCCTTCACAGGAGATGATAGAGCCTGTCAAATGGAAGCCAGGAGTTGACTGTCTGGTACTCCCACTTTATGGTGGTTGAATCAGAATAGAGAAACAGTGCCAAAGCAGAAGGGCAGGAACCAGAAATGTATCCTGTAGTCAGGACACATACACACACACACACACACACACACACACACACACAGAGAAGTACGCTTTGCTAATTTCTTAAATGGATCTCGAGCCAATCAAGTTGACAATTAAGCTTACCTATAACAGGTGAATACTGTGCAAAACATTTTTTCCACTATATAGGTTATCTGTTCTTTGTGTTGATTGTTTCTTTGTTCTTCAGAATTTTCATATGTCTGTTTTTACTTTTATTTCCTGTGCTTTAGGTTTCATCAAAAAATTGTTTCCTATACTGACATCTTGAAATAGATGATGGCTCAGGGACTCAGCTTTACCCTAACTGCAAGAAAAAAAAATAAACTAAGCAACATGGCTTATATCTTTTCACTACTATTTTCTTTCTTAAACTCACTGTTACTACTTAATGGAGAACACATTAGAAATGACCAATAAAGTCATGCCTGTGACATGGAGCCTATGTAGTTATACATGAAACTTGTCGAACTGCTCAAACTGTTTTCAGAAACATTTAAGGGCATTTACTTGTATTTGAAAAATCACCATAAGATTTGCTGGAACATTCACTATGATATTGCTCCTGTTGATTTTGGCCTATTGCACACATGTTCTGCCATGTTTTAAATGAATACAAAGGTTTTCCAGATAGAAAAGAAATCACACTATACATGCAAGGCTGCCTGAAATGCTGCTGCCTGTAAACACAGTTCAGATCAAAACTGAAACCAAGGAAGAGGATTTTCTTATTTCTAGGAAGTCAGCTGGTTTAATGTCTATGTTGGATAGGCCAGAAATAACTCTTGGCTTGTGGAGTTTCATGGAAACTTTCAAGCTCCAGAGGCCTTCAGATGCATACTTGAACTACAATTGAGTGAAACTCAACTCCTTTTCTGCATTCTGTCATAGAGTTTCCAAAGCAAGAATGGCTGAGCTCTCTTTGAATTCTCACTTGTTTGTGCACATATCCTTCTCTCTTATAGTCAAATGGTTTTTGCAGTATTATGAAAAGAACAAGGTTTACTACTCATCTATAATTCTAATCTATCATCTAATTCTTCATAAAGAGATAAAACCATGTGTTAAAATTCATTGACAGGTCTACTGGAAGAGGGAATACCAAGATGTACCACACTGCTAAGTATTATGAAATAAAGCTAAATCATTTTGTTAGACAAGTGTTAATTGTTCTGAAATCAAGGAAATGAGTGAAAGAAGTAAAATGGAACTGGGAAATGAAGAGGAGCCAAGCAAATAGAAAGTGGCTGGGCTTCAGTGATTACGAGTGGTCCTTGGATTCCTTCAAAACTGTTCTAGGCAATGAAGACCTAGGAAAAAAAGATGCCCTCTCTTATGTTCCATAAACTAACAAGATGTGATCAGTAAGGATGCTAAGTATTTCTGTTGTTAAAATTTTTTAATTTTAAAAATAAAACAAAACAAAAAAGGATAGAAATAATGCAGAATTTCAAAGAAACAGTAGGAAATTAACACTAGTTAATGTATTGAATATTGCTGTCTTAGAAGTTATTATTCAGGTTACAATATTTAAACATTAAAATGAATAAGCTATCAAACAATGAAAGCAAAAAATTGTTCTTGAGGAACTTACTGAGATTAGTAGTATAGTTGTCTATCATATATACATATATATATATATATATATATATATATATATATACACACACACATATATTTGCATACCTATATAAATATAATCTTTTCCCTTATTCCATTTCTCCTTTCCCCTAACCCAGTTGTTCTCTCCCTTTGGGTAATTTCTTTCCCTTTCATTTTCACAATCTCTATTGTATATTTTGAATCTTATTACTCATCATTTTTTTAATGAGGGAGACAATATGATATTTACACATGTGAGTTTGATTTATTTCACTTATGAGTGTGTTCTCAAATTGCATCCATTTATCTATAAAAGCCTCGATTGTATTCATTTTTTTAAATTTTTTTATTTAAAGAGAAAGAAACAGAAAAAAGTAGAAATATTACAGAATTTCAAAAAAAAAGATAAACAGAGATCACTGGTTGATAAATTACATATTGTCCTTATAGAAATAGTTGTTCAAGTTACAAAATTAGAGAATACAAAGTAGACATTCAAGCAGTGAGATGGCAAACAGATCTGTTCAACAATCCAACATAAACTTAGAAGTATGGTTATCAATCCTATAAACTTAAACATTCATGCAGTTATATCTTTTATAGCACTTCCTATTTCCTCTCTTTTTTACAATAGCAATTATGCATTTTAAAAAACATGTTATTTAAAGAGAAAAGAAAAGCAAAAGAAAAAGGGTAGCAACAATACAGAATTATAAAAGAAAAAAACATTAAAAAAACATTAAAAAATCACTAGTTGATAAAATACATGTTGTCATCTTGGATATAGTTGTTCAAGTTATAAAATTAACAGATATATAATAGACATTCAAACAGTGAGACTACAATCAGTCCTGCCCAAAGATCCAACAAAGACCCAGCAACATGGTCATCCATTCTACACACTCAAACACACATGCAGCCACATCCCCTAGAGCCCTTTCTCTTCCTCTCCTTTTTACAATAGCAATTACACATTTTGGGTTTTATTACTCTTATAGTTCTTATCACTTTTTACACTAGAGACACAATATGATATTTATAAATATGATTATTTATTTCACTAAAGAGGATAGTCTCAAGTTGTCTCCATTTGCCTATGAAGGCCTCAAGATCATCCTTTTTTATAGCTGAGTAATATTCCATTGTGTAAAAATACCACTTTTTCATCCATTCTGCAGTTGATGGGCATGTTGGTTGTTTCCAAGATTTAGCTATTAGAAATTGTGTTGCTATGAACATGGGTGCACATATATCACTGTGATATGAACTTGTCAGTTCTTCTGGGAAAAATACCCAGGAAGGGAATAGATGGATTGAATGGAACTTCCAATCCTAGTCTTCTGAGAATTCTCCATATGGATTTCCATAGTGGTTGCACCAGTCTGCATTCCCATCAACAGTGAAGCTGTGTTCCTTTTTCCCCACAACCTCGCCAACATTTGTTATCAGTTGATTTTTTTGATGGCAGCTATTCTTTCCGGAGTGAGGTGAAATCCAAAGTTGTTTTCATTTACATTTCTCGAATGACCAGTGATTGGGAACATTTCTTCATGTATTTATTTGCCATTTGTATATCTTTCCCTGAGAACTGTGCATTCATCTCAGATGCCCATTTTTGGAGAGTGTCTTTGAATTTGGGGGGCTTGATGTTTGTCAATTCTTTATATGTTCTGGACATAAGTCCTTTGTCTGAGGGGTTGTTGGCTAAAATTCTTTCCTACTCTGTGGGTTTTCTTTTCACTCTGTTGGTGATTTCCTTTGAAGTACATAAACATTTCAATAATATGAGATCTCAGTTTTCAATTCTTTGAAGTGTTTCCTGTGCAGTTTGCATTTTGTTCATAAATTCTTTACCTACCCATATGTCTCCAAGACTTCTACCTAGCTTGTCTTCCAGTAGATTTAGTGTTTCAGTTTTAATATTTAGGTCTTTGATCCATTTAGACTTTAGTTTAGTGCACGGTGATAGGCATGGTTCTTGTTACACTCTTTGGCATGTGGAGTGCCAATTTTTCCAACACCATTTATTAAAGAGGCTGACCCTCTTCCAGTGGACATATTTAGCTCCTTTGTCAAATATTAGGTGGCTGAATGTCTTTGTAGTTGTGCTTGCTTCTTCTAATCTGTTCCATTGATCCTCAGGTCTGTTTCTTTGCCAGTACCATGCTGATTTTATCACTGTTGCTTTATAGTACTGTTATAAGTCAAGAATTGAGATGCCTCCTGCCTTGCCTCTGTTGCCCAGAATTGCCTTTGCTATTCTAGGTTTCTTCTGTTTCCAAATGAATTTTAGGAGTGTTTTCTCTAGATCTGTGAGGTATGTCAATGGTATTCTGATTGGGATTGCATTAAATCTGTATAACAGTTTTGGGAGTATGGCCATTTTCACAACGTTGGTTCTTCCTAACCAAGAGCAAGGAATATCCTTCCATTTTCTAATATTTTCTTTAATCTCCTTTTTCAATGTATTATAATTTTCACCATATAGGTCTTTTACATCTTTAGTTAGGTTAATTCCTAAGTATTTCATTTTTTAGATTTTATTTAAAGGGCAATATTGCCATAATTTCTCTCTCAGTGAGCTTTTTGCTTGTGTACAGGAATGCTATTGATTTTTGAGCATTGACTTTGCATCCAGCCACACTGCTGAACTTGTTTATTACCTCTAGCAGTCTTTTAATGGAGTTTTTTGGGTCTTCTACATAGAGTATCATGTCATCTGCAAATAGTGATAATTTAATTTCTTCCATTCCTATCTTTATTCCTTTTATTTCTCTCTCTTGTCTGATTGCCCTGGCTAGTGTTTCCAGAACTATATTGAAAAGGAGTGGTGATAGTGGATATCCTTGACTTGTTCCAGATTTTAAAGTGAAAGCTTTCAGTATTTTTCCAGTTAGTATAATGTTGGTTGTTGGTTTGTCAAAGATGGCCTTTATAAGGTTTAGGTAGACACCATGTATTCCAAGTTTCTGAAGGGTTTTTATCATGAATGTGTGTTGGACTTTGTTGAAAGCTTTTTCTGCGTCTATTGAGAAGACCATGTGGTTTTTGTTTTTGGCGTTGTTGAGGTGGTATATTACATTTATTAATTTGCATATGTTAAACCATCTCTACATTCCTGGAATGAACCCCGCTTGGTCATGATGTGTAATCTTCCTGATGATTTGAATTCTATTTGCCAGTATTTTATTGAGAATCTTTGCATCAATATTCATTAGTGAGATTAGTCTGCAGTTCTCCTTTTTGGTTGGATCTTTCTCTGGTTTTGGTATCAGAGTAACACTTGCCTCCAGGAATGATTTAGGGAGGATTGCTTTCTTCTCAATTTCATTCAAGAGTTTAAGGAGTATTGACATCAAATCTCTAAATTTCTTCTAGAATTCAGCTGTGAATCCATCTGGATCTGGGCTTTTCTTTGTTGATAAGTTTTTAATTACATTTTCAATTTCAATATCTGATATTGGGTTGTTCAAAATTGCTATATCTTCTTGGTTGAGCTTTGGTAGTTCATAGTTTCTAGAAATATGTCCTATTTCCTCTGTGTTTTCCACTCTATGTGAGTTGAGATTTTCAAAGTAGGTATTTGTGATCTTTTGAATTTCCATGGGATCTGTAGTAATTTCCCCCTTTTCAGTTTTTGTTGTATTAATTTTGTTTTTTTCTTCCTTTCTCTTGATAAGGTTAGCTAGTGGTTTGTCAATTTTGTTTATTATCTCAAAAAACCAGGTTTTTGACTCATTAATTCTTTGTATTGGTTTTTTAGTTTCAATTGCACTGATTTCTGCTCCAATCTTTACGATTTCCTCTCTTCTATGAGCTTTGGGTTTAGCTTGCTCTTCTTTTTCTAGAAGCTTGAGATGGAGCATTAAGTTGTTTATTTGTGCTCATTCTGTTTTCTTGATATGACAATTTATTGCTATGTATTTCCCTCTTAGATTACTTTCATTGCATCCCATAGATTACAGTGTTGTTTCTGTGTTTTCATTGAATTGTAGGTATTGCTTTATTCCTTCTGTAATTTCATCTGTAGCCAACTTGTTGTTCAAAGGTTGTTATTTAATTTCCATGTATTTGTGCAGATTTTGCAATTTCTTTTGCCATTAATTTCCAATTTCAGTGTGCTATGGTCATATATAGTGCCTGGGATGATTTCAATGCCTTTACATTTACTTAAGAATGTTTTATGGGATAATATATGATCTATGTTGGAGAATGTCCAATGTGCTGCTGAGAAGAATGTGCATTCTGATGTGGTTGGGTGGAATACTCTGTAAACATCTACTAAGTCCAATTTCTCACAGGTATGATTCAGTGCTGTTATTTCTTTGATGATTTTTTGTCTAGTTGATCTCTCTTTGGGACAATGGGCTGTTAAGATCCCCTGTTATAATTGTGTTCTTGTGTATTTCGTTTTTCATGTCCATTAGTGTCTGTCTTACATAGTTGGGCGCTCCTGTATTTGGTGCATATATATTTATAATTGTTAGTTCTTCCTCTTGAATTTTCCCACTAATGAGTACGTAGTGACTTTCTTTATCTCTTTTAATCATTTTAGGTTTGAAGTTCATGTTTTCTGCAATTAGAAGTTACCCCTGCTTTTTTCTGGGTTCCTGTCACATGAAATACTTTTTTCCATCCTTTGACTTTTAATCTGAGTTTCCTTTTCAGTCAGATGTGTTTCTTGTATACAGGATATTGTGGGATCATGTTTCTTGATCCATTCTGTCAGTCTATTTCTTTTTATAGGTGAATTGAGGCCATTTACATTTATGAATATCACTGATATGTACTGGCTTGACAGTGCCATGTTATATTCCAGTTTGCTTTCTGTTTTTCCCCTTATTTGCTTATCCTACCTGGTGGATTCTTTCTGTTGTTGTTTTGGGGATTGTGGTCATTTTTATCTCTGTGTAGTATGCCTTTCAGTAATCTTTTCAGGGTTTGTTTGGTGGAAGACATGAATTTATTCAGTTGTTCTTTTTCATGGAAGTATCATGTTTCTCCATTAAATTTGAATGAAAGTTTTGCTGGGTACAACAGTCTGGGTTGAAAGTTATTTTCTTTCAGGGCTTGAAATACCTCACTCCAAACTTTTCTTGACTTGAGGGTTTGTACTGAAAAGTCTGCTGTGATTCTAATGGGCTTTCCTTGGTAGGTGACTTGTGTCTTTTCTCTAACAGCTTTTAGTATTCTGTTTTTATGCTGATGCCTGAGATCTTAATTATTATATGTCTGGGTGTGGATTTATGTTGCTTGTGACTGTTTGGCATTCTATATGCCTCACTTATCTGCATATCAGATTCTTCCCCCTTGTTTGGGAAATTTTCTTCTAATACTTCTGTGAATATTTTGGCAACAACATTTGCACTGACTCCTGCCTCTTCACTGATGCCTATTAATCTTATATTGTTGCTGTTGGCATCATCTTGAAGAAGTTAGATTGTCACTTCATGCTGCTTTTTTATTTTTAAAAGTTCTATCCTTTCCTGATCACTAATTGTGATCCTGTCCTCGAGGTCTGAAATCTTATCCTCAGCTTCATTTAAGTGATTTTGTAAACTTTGAGTAGAATTTCTTGATTCTTGGATATCTCTGTCAGTTTGTTTCATGAATTCTGCATGTTTTGTATATTGTTCAGTCAAAGTTTCAATCAGTTTCCCATGCTCTTACACTTTTTTCTCAATTTCTTCTTTAGCCACACTCAGCAACTTCTTTACTAAGGTTGTTATTTCTGCCTTTACATGGGAGAGTACTTCTAATTTGATTTCCTCTATAGCCTCATGGAGTTGTTTTTTTT
>PVLA01006601.1:0-120505 GCA_004027455.1 Hydrochoerus hydrochaeris | reverse complement strand
CTTGTTTCTCCATCAACTTCTAGTGACAGTTTTGCAGGATACATCAATCTGGGCTGGAGGTTATTTTCTTTCAGGGCTTGGAATACTTTCACTCCAAGCTCTTCTTGATCTGATGGTTTGTGTCGAGAAGTCAGCCGTGATTCTGATAGGCTTACCTTTATAGGTAATCTGTTTCTTTTCTCTGATGGCTTTTAATATTCTTTTTTTATACTGAATTTCTGGCACCTTGATTATTATATGTCTGGGTGTAGATCTGTTTTGGTTGTAGCTGGCTGGAGTTCTGTATGCCTCACACACCTGAATGTCATTTTCTTTTCCCATGCTTGGGAAGTTTTCCTTAGTTATTTCCATGAATAGCCTTTATAATTTGCTGGTATGTATTCCTGCTTCTTCGTTCATGTTTCTTATTCTTAAATTGTAGATTCTCTTGTCATCTTCTAGCCTTTGTATTGTTACTGCCTGTTTCCTTGTTATTTTTAAGAGATCTTTCATTTCATGATCACACACTGCCAACTTTCTTCAAGTTTTGATAGTCTATCCTTAGTTTCTTTTAAGGAGTTTTGCCAGCTTTCACTCGAGTTTTTAATTTCCTGATAGTCTCTTTGAATCTGCTTCATGTATTCTATATTTTCTTTATATTCTTTATCGAATGTTTCTCTCTTTTTTTTGTGTTCCTCCCTTCTTCTGTCTGTATCATCCTGAGAGGTGCTTCCTGAGAGCATTTCTTTTATTACTCTACTCATATCCTGCTTTACCTGATTTAATATTTCAGTTTTGAGCTCGTCTACAAGGTCCCGAAGGTATTTCTTAATGTCCATTGAAGCCATGTCTGATGTTGTGTGTTTGCCACCCTCAGTTACCCTTATTTTTCCTTCTCCTGGTTCAGTGTTCTCAGGGTTCTGGGCTGGGGGCCTCCTCCTGCCTCTCTCTCCTGTCATGGCCCTGGCTTCCTCACACAGGTTACAGTGCAGGTCCCAGCCTCCTTCCCTTTTGGCTACGGTTCCTCCAAAGCACACTGGTGAGGGACCTCTGCCCTCTCCTGCCTGCTCTTTTCACTGAGTTGTAAGCAGGCTGCGTATGCCTGCCCCTCCCCACTGGGCCAACCAAACTTCAGATGCCTTCACCCAGTTTGTGCGTGCTAGGCGCAGGGAATCGATTTGGGACGGCTCATTGGGTCCCAGCCAGGGGCATGGCCCAGTTCAAGCAAATCCCACGAATCTGCTCTGGGGAGGGAGCAACCAACTGAAGTCACTGCCACTCCCAGTTCAGGCTCCTCCTGGCCGATTCCAAATGTCGCCCATTTGGTTGCGCCCCTCCCATGTGTGTCGGGGGTCTCATTCCCAGCACTGACCGTGTATTAATGAAAGGTTCCTTTGCTGGCTCTGCTCTACACTGGGCTCACCAGCCCCCGACCTCAGCGCTGAAGTTCTTCCTGCGAGTGGCAGAGGGAACCAATCTGGGCGGCTCTGCCCGCCGGCGCAGATCCAAGCTGGTGCACACTTGCCAGGTCACCACGAGAACACTGTGTCCCGCAATCTTCAGCTGTTTCAGTTGTAGTCCTGAAGTATTTGACGAGCTTTTTTATGTTTTAATTTCTTCCTGTGTCAAGAGGATCCATCTCCCCCTGTCTGGGTCTCTCCAGGGTGCTTTATTCTGGCGTATGAGTTGGTTCTTCCAGGAGGCTTTTTATCTTGTTGCTCATTGATCGGCCATCTTGTCTTCCTCTCGAAAACAGGTTTTCTAAGAACCAACTGAAGGCAAAAATTTTGTTCAGCATCCTACACAATGATGCTGTTTTTTTCCTTGGACTAAGTTGTACTAATGCTAAGAGTAAATTTTGTTCAGAACTCAGATCTCAGTATGTATAAACATCCCATTAAATTCAGGCTCACTGCTCAGTGGTGTGAGTTCCTCTGGAATGATGAGATGCATAGCAGCAAAGGTTTGGTTGTTTTTTCAGATCTGATAACCCCTTACCCAACACATATAAGGCATCTGAATCCCTGGTAAGGGACACAGAACTAGGGAACACCATGGAAAGATGTATGTTTCTTCCCTTACCATCTGTGACCTGTGCTGGCCATTTCTTTACCCCAGGTTAAGTAACTGTGGCAGTAATCCAATCTCTGGTGGGGGTGGGGGTGCATGTGTTCCTGGTCCTTTTCCCAAATGTGAATTTGAAATAATACCTTGTTATAATTGAAATACACACATGGTCAGTGATAGCAAGAAGGAAATAGTTAAGGAGGGAGGAGAAGGAAGGGATGAGGGCCACCAGCACAGAGTGATGAGTCTTATAAAATGAATTGGGCTGCATTCAACAAAAGGTGCAAGGTCCAGTGCCATAAAATATGTGTGTTGTGCTGTGTGTGAATTGTGTTTCTCCCAAAATCTGTATGTTGACACTCTAACCCCCAGTGATTCAGAATGTGATCTTAGTTGAAGAAAAAGGTCTTTACAGGGGTAATCAAATTAAAGGGAAGTCATTAGGATAGACCCTAATCCAATGTGATTGCTGTCCTTGTAAAGAAAGGAGAAATTTGAACATAGAAACGGAGATAGGAAATTCTATGAAAAGGACCAGGGGGAGAATAGCCATTTACAAGCTACGAGAGGCCTGGAGCAGCTACTTCCCTTTCAGTCCTCAGAAGGAATCGGGAGAATAGTAAAACTTTCTTGTTCTCACCAAAGGTTGTAAAACCTAGAAACAAAATGGCAGTAGAGCAGACTACAGAAGCCCTCTGTCCGCAATCATTTCTTTTCATCACACCTCAGAGTTTAGGCTACCTGGGGAGCTCAAGGTACTACATTCCTTGGGTTTTTTTCGTGAATTCCAGGACAAGATTTTGACCCCTCCTTCTACCAAAGACTAGTGCTCCCCCCACCCCTTCTGAAGAGCTGTTCCAAGCCTCCTATCAGCTAGTGATTTAGCAACAAGTTTGTGTGTGTCAGAGCTGGTGTTATTCTTTGAGAGCATCCCACAGGATGCTGCATAATCCCAACCACAGTGGCTAATAGCATCTGTCATATTTTTCATTCTTCCTGACAATTCCAAATGTAACCTTGATACCACTACTTCTCGTGTCAGAAGGAAGGTGAAAAATGAAGGAAAACGATTTCAGCTCTTCCTGTGTACATTCCATGGGACCATCTCTAATAATGCTGTTGCTTCTGGCTGTCTTACCCACAGGAACCTGGGTCTAGTGAAAGAGCGCTCTGAGCCCAGCTGTCTCATAAACCAAGTGAATATACGTTCAATGCCAAATTCCAACAAACTTACAAATTATTTCAAAACAAAGTACATATACAGATTTTTATTTTTACCCAGGACAACTTTTTGTTTTATTAGGTTTTATAAACATACCTAAGATGTAGGGGAGTTTTTTTTTATTTCTATTTTTGGTTTTGGAAACCTCTTTTATATTTGTTTTAATTTGTTACTCTGTTGTAATGAGAAACATGTCAGAGCACGTTATCACATCTTAGATAATTTTATTCAGACACTTCACTGCACCAGTTATCTTAAGAACATAATATACTTTTTTTCTTTTTAAATCTCTTGAAGATTTGCTATGCCTTACCTGCTTACTTATAGTAACGTTTTTATCTCCATTTAAGACACTTTTTTCACAGAAGATGTGCCCTCCACTAATCTTGCATGAGTGTTTTTCAAGTGTGTCCTTTCATTCTCATTCCTGGTGTCACTTCTCAGATCAAGCTCTTACCATCTTAAATGGACTCAGCTTTCCTACCTTTCATTTCTTTCCCTTTTATTATGCATCCATCCAGGACTCTGTTTAAAGTCTTTACTTGTAGATATCAGCCTCTCTGTTGATTCTTAAAGAAGTGTGGCTTATTAGGACCTTGATTAGCACATCAGCTCTCTCTGCTCTACCCTCCCACTATTCATATACTGTATGAAACTGCTTGCATCTCTAAGAGGACAGGGTCTTTTTCTTCCTACTCTTTCTTCTACCTAGAAAACCTGCTTTTCTCCAGTGAATACCAACTCATCCTTCAACGTGGCCAAGAACTCACCTTCTCAGTTGTGCCACCCTGACCCTCTCAGACAACACTCTCTCCAGTGCTTTCTTACACATTTCTTAAGAGTTGAATTATGTGAAGAAATAATAGTGTGTAATAGTATTTCAGTTACTGTGTGTAGGCTTCAGTAAAATGCTTTCATTTTCCTAATGTAAATATAAAATTTATGAAAATATAAGGTAATCAAAAAGCTACTGAAATATTTAGTTATTAACTTAATTATGCACAAATGCTTAAAATAATATACAAAATAATGCTTTAATATGGAAGCATTATTTCTCATTCTCACAATTTTATTATTTCTCATGAACACATTTTGAGCATCAACACACCACAGTACACCATCTTTACATCTATTGTTTTAGAGATAATATTTAATGACTTGTGCATAATGCTGTCATTAGAAGTCTTCCACAAGCCACAAGAACCTAGTTGAATAAGATATTGAGTCTTCTAATCCAATATATATAATATATAATCGTGCCCTCCTTAAAGCTACTATTCATAGTACTGTTTTTTAAATCAATCTTTAATGTGCTTTTTCCTAAGAATACCATCCTTTGCATTTCACACACTCCTAGAAATAATGACCAAATCTATTAAATTTGTTTGCCTCTTTTTTTAGTAATCCTACCATAGGAGTTTTTGAAGCATCCAAATTCAACCACTATTGTTTCTTTCCAAAACAATTTGATATTATTTTTTTTAATTTTTTTATTTTCCACTTCTGTAATTGTGGACTGAGTCACTCAGTTTTGTTTTTTGCTTTTTGTTTTTTCAAGACAGGGCCTTGCTATGTAGTTCAAGCTGGCCTTGGACTCATGGCAGTCCTCCTGCCTCAGCCTCCTGTGTGCTGGAATTACAGTTGTGTAACACCATGCCTGAAATTCAAGAAATTTGACTCTTGCATTCAAATCTTTGTCCAAAACAAAGCTCATGGTCAAAGCTGAACCCCAAGGCACTGGGAACTTTTATCTTCTCACAATGAAAAGCTTCCAGTATTTCAAACAGTAAAAAAAATCCAGTGATCTGATCTACTAGCACTTTCAACAACTTAGAAAAGCAAATATTCTCTTTGGAAGCTAATCTCACTTTCTACCTCAAATAACTCTACAGTTGTCCAATGAAGAATGAGGCATGTGAGAAAACAAGAAACTATGAATAGTAGCTAGAAGAAATAATAACATAGGCAGACCTACAGGAGCTCTAATTATTGGGCTTATCAGAAAAAAACTATATAATAACTGTTTATAGTATTGAAGGATATGAAAGTCAAACTTTGACTTCAGCTGGAAACAAATAACATATTTGGAGTTGAACCACATAGGAATTCAAGAATTAAGATTTACAACAACCAAAATTATGAATTTGCTGAATGGTTTTAGCATTAGATTACACACACTTGAAGAATTACTTGTCAAAGTAGAAGACAACTCAGAAGAAAATAATCAAAACCAATGTTGAAAAGATAGAAAACACAGAAAAGAAAAATAAAAGATAAAGAGAATATAGTGAAGTACAGTAATTTAACTCCCAAATAAATGATAAAAAAGTCATAGTTGAAATTACCAGCACTTAATGAAAAACGACTCAGATTTTAGTGTTCCTGAATAATCCCAGACATAATATATTTTTGAAATGGCTAAACTGTGGGAACCTATAGATGAATAGAAACACTAAAGCAACTAGAGAAAGAAAGTCATTTTCATTCAAAATAGTGACAGACTGAAGGGAAATTTCTCATATAACAAGAACAGAGAAGCTATATGAGAATGCCAGACAGGAAAAATATCTTAATGTAAATGAAGGTGAAATAAAAGATATTTTTGAGTTAAAAAAATAGATACTAAAAAGAATATGTAAAGGGTACTCTTAAGATACAAGGAGAAAATACAAATGCTCTTAAAATACAATAAAGAGAATAACAAATGAATATTGGTTATATAAAACAGTATCTTATTCAGATATATGTAAATATTTATCTACATGTATTCTGTTGTAGTACATTACAAAATTGCATATTAATCAATAGAGGAACTGAAATACTCTAAATTCTTTACATTGTGTGGAAGAAAGATAAAGCTATCAATTTACATTACACTTCTATAAGCAAAAGTGGAACATAACCCATGAATTTTTAAAAATGATAAGCTCCTAGAAAACAGGACAGTATCTTTGTGACCATGAGGTAGAAAAATATTTTTAAATAGGATGCAAATAGCATTGATCATAAAGGAAAGAATTGATCAATTAATTACACTTAAAGTAGCAAGTGTATTCATCTGTATAATAATGATACAGGGCAAAGATGCAGTACAGAATTGGAAAAAATATTTGTAACATAACTAGACTCATATCCACATTTACAAATCAGTAAGAAAAAGACTCTTAACCCAGTAGAAAATTGAGCAAAAGATAGGAGAAAAATATTCCCACAGGAGGTGGTCCATATTGCCTCAATCCTGTGATGATGTATTCCATTTCATACATCAGAGAAATGCATGGTGAGACGCTTTTGCTTACCTAACAAGATGCTTCAAATTTAAAAGACTAACAATACTAACTATTGATGACAATGTGGAATAACAGAAATTCTTCTCCCTGCTGTTGGAAATAAAAACTGTACCAGCCATTTTGGGGAAAAGTCAGGCATATCCCATGAGCAGCATTTCCATCATGTATGGTGTGGCCTGACAAAGTTGTGCTCAAAAAGCATGCTAACTGTAGCCCAAAACTAAAAATAACTCATGTTGGTAATTAAAGGATTCAATTAGATGTAGTCTGACCGTGGATATTCTGTAGTGTACTACTATGCAAAGAAAACATGGATGAATTTCACTGAGGAAAAGAAGCAAGAAAAAAATCATGCATGCTGTAAGGTTACATTTATGTAAAGTACACAAAAAGAGCAAAACTAGTATATGATGTTAGAAATCAAAGTAATGGAGATAAGTTTGAGGAAGAAGAAAAGTGCTTGGGAGCACATGAAGGGGTGCACATATGGTACCATTTTTGTCCAAGATATAGTCACTTTTTGAACATCTACCAACCTGTACATTTATGATCTATGCATTTTTCTGTATGTAGTTTTGTTTCAGTTAAAAGTGTTATTTAAAGCACAAAAGTAATTGTGAGGGACAATCATCTGTGAAATTTATAAGGACTTTAAAAAGTGATATCCTCCTTAGGGTTAAAGAAATACTCCCCTTTTATTGGGAATATGCAATACTGGGATTTTTTTTATTAGTACATTTTTTTTTACATACATAATGATCACATTCTTCAGAGGGAATTTGTACCTGTACACAGTATATCTTTCTCTTCCCTATTCCCCTCCCTTCCCCTCAATCCTGTGATACTGTTGACCTCGCCCCTGATACATTCTGAGTTCCCAAAACCAAAACAAAACAAAAAAGCAATAAATTCTGAGTTCCTGGGTACTGAGCCCATATTTCTCATCTCTGCCTGACTTAGCAGACTGCTGCTGAGTGTGTGGGGCATTCGTGAAATAATGTACTAACATGAGAAATGCATTTCTTTTCTAAGGTTAAGAAAACGACAGAAGCCACCTTGCAAACAATACAAGATATGGTGACCATTGAGGACTATGATGTGTCCGAGTGCTTCCAACACAGCCGCTCCACAGAGTCTGTGAAGTCCACTGTCTCCGAGACCTACCTGAGTAAGCCCAGCATCGCCAAGAGAAGAGCAAACCAGCAGGAGACTGAGCAGTTCTACTTCATGGTGCGAAATCACTTCTCTGTCCACTCCTGACAGAGCCCCAATGCTGCTTCTTAGATGACTTGATTAAAACAAAGACTCCTGACTCCCTCAGAGTTTCTGATTTAGTCATTCTGAATAAAGTTTAGAAGTTAATTTAGGAGTCAGGACTGCTCTAAAACAAGACTTTTAAACTTTAACATACATACACACCAGCAGGAGAGCTTGTTAAAATGTAGGTTCTGGCTGCCATAGGTCTGGGAAGGGAAGGGGCCTGCACTCTGCATCGCATATGGTTCCACAAGTGATGGCTGATGCTGCTGGACCACAGATACAGCATGGGTACCAAAATTTTAGGATCTAGGAGATAAAAGTTGCTGGGCTTCAGATCTGCATGAGAAATTCCTTAACATTAAACTATTTTTTTAATTAAAAATTTATCTTGACTTTTGCAGAAACTCAGAGAATATTTGGAAGGCAGTAATCTCATCACAAAACTCCAAGCCAAACATGACTTGCTGCAAAGGACTCTTGGAGAAGGTCAGTTATTTGGGATAGATGGCTAGATTGTACAGCGTGTCATGAACATGCTCCATTAAGAGTATGAATCATATGTTTGTGACTCAAACAGAAACATTGCATGTTTACATTTGGTTTTTTCTATGTCTGTGATAATCAAGTTGTCTCCCTGGAACTGTTTTGTTTTTAAGCATAGTAGTGAACTTCAGGAAGAATAGTAAATCTGGGGAGGGCTGAGGAACTGTCAGAGCTCACATGGGATTTTCAGAGCACAGCGCTCCTAATAGAGTCCAAAGGAGCTGCCCCTGCTTCTGTGTTTGGATCCTAGCTGCCTTTCCCTTCTCTTCTTGGACTTCTCCACCCTTCAACTCCACCCCTATTTGTTTTCATGGGCAGGTATTTGTTGTTCCCTCTGTCACTTTTTTTGGACTCTGGAAACCAGCTAAACCAGTTTGGATGATATGTTGTTTTTTTTTTTTCTTTTCATTAGACATTGTTGGTAGTTGAGAAATAGTCCAAAAGTATAAACAGAATGCTGCATCTAATAATAAAAACAATAGCAAGGGTTAATACTTATGTAAGATTTACTCTGTGGCTAGCATTGTTCTGAGCTATATTCTTAAATGGGCACTATTAATTCCCTCATTTTTATAAATGAGGAAGCTGAGAGGAAAATGGACAGTAAGGATTGTATAAATGCTATTGTTTCTTTTTCTGTCTGCATGAAATTTAAAAAAGAAAAAATATAGGCCAAGTCCCTGTCTTAAGTACCTCTGAGTCTATAATTTTAATTATTCTTTATTCATGCTAGATCCTGCTCTAAGTTATAGAAAAATGAAAGAAAATACAGAAGGGGTGGGAAATGAGAAGAAATGAGTTGTGAGTTACATCAAAAATTGCCACTCCTTCCTTGCCCATAAGACAATATCTATTTTATGGTTTCCTCCAAAGACCATCTTCAGAGAATTTGACCACATAAAAAAAAGTTATTGTCACCTAAGGCTCCATGTCTTACACAGTTCAGGTGGCAGACACCAAGAAAAAAGGCCAATTTCATCTAAGAAGAAAAAAACAGAGGCTGAGGCAGGAGGATCATTGCAAGTTCAAGACCAGCTTGGGCTACAAAGTGAGCTCAAGGTTGGCCTGAACTGCATAGCAAGACCTTGTCTCAAAAAGAAAGGTGGGGGATTGATTCATGAAAGAAACATCCATAATTCATATGTCATGCTGCTGGGAGACTGCACCATTGGTGGTATATACATGACTGTCCCACCAGGTAGCATGGACAGTCCCATCAAGTGATACAAACCACCCAGTGGGACAGTTATACATGTGACACCAGTGGTACAAGCTAGTGGAAATGTGTTGAGTTACTAAAAAATGTATAAAAACTAACCAGAGGCACTGTATGTATGCATCTTCATTAAATTCTGAATCAAAAGCAAATTTCAAGAAGAATATCTTTGGCATAGTGGAAAATGTTAAGCATAGACTATATCAAATGATATTACTGAGTTAATGTTAATTTTCCTATGTGTGATTTTGGTACTATGGTTATAAAGAATGCTCCCTGAAAGGTCATAATGTCTATAGCTTACTTTAATGTGATTCTAAAAGAAAAGTATATATATATATAGGTATACATAGATATATATGTATATGTGTATATATATATATATATATATATATATATATATATGGGAAATGAAGCCAATTTCATAAGTTTATTTGTTTGTTTTATGGTACGAGGAATTGAACTCAGGACCTTGTGCTTGCCAGGCAAGCACCTATGTCACTGAGCTATATCCTTGGCCAATTTTATAAGTATTAATAATTGAGAAATCTAAATAAAGAGTTTAAGGATGTTCCCTGTATTATTATTCTTACTGTTCTATAGATTTTAATTTGTTTTTTAAAAAATCCTTTTTATCTTTGAATATTTTTCCCTGGTTTTCTTTTGGCTTTTTTTTTTTTTTTTTTAAGCATCTCACTATGCAGTTCAGGCCATCCTTGAACCCACTACAGAGCCCAGGCTAGCCTCAAATTCTCAGCAGTCCTCCTGCCTCAGCCTTCCAACTGCTGGGATTACAGGCATGTATGCCTAGCTGAATATTTTTCTTGAGGAATTGGTTTTGTTTTTTGTTTTTTCTCTTTCTCTCAAAGTATCCTTTTTTCCTTTTTTCAAAAGTGCCTCATATTTCAAGCAATGCCTTCAGTCAGTTGCCAGCCTGGAAATATAAAGTATCCTCAGTGTAGAAGAATGCTTACAGGCACAAAATCCTTCCCTTCAAGAATGACTACCACTTCAGAAACTGAGATTGCAAGGATTGGTGGGGGTGGGGTGTGCATTCACTCTTGGTGATGTGTGCAGATGTGTTTTTAGGTGGCTTGGAGCCATGTTCTAAAACATTTATGGGACTCAGGCAATATAAATTTTCTTGTGTCTCCTAGAAAAAAAGACTCAACAGTTAATGTTATTTTACATGTCATTTTTGGATAGGGCAATATTTTGGCCAATTTACTGAATCTGTGTGCCAGATTCTGTCTTTTGCTGCTGCCCTGTATAAAACTGTGTTATACTTTGTAAACTCTGAGCCAGGATTCCTTTATCTTGCAATTTCTTTGAGTTCCAGTGTGCTAGTGAGACAGCTGTGTTCAAGTGCTCAAGACCTGCACTGGACTCAATTTAGTCTGCAGCAGGAAGTGGATGACTCACATAGTGACAGCAGCCCTCACTGGCCCATGACCACTGCTTGCAGACCCCTCTGCTTCTTGGCTGTGGCCCTCTTGCTAGCTTGTAGTACACCAACAGCTGATCACTGCCTGGGTTTGACACGCAAAGAAAAGTTGAGCATGGGAGACATGCCCTACCTTTTAGTTTGATCACTGTGGTCCTGATGGCTTTCCACACAAGCCCTATTTGCATTAATAGGCTTACACCAAAGGAGACTAGGAGGGTTAATGACTCCTGGCCCATGGTGAGGTAATCTAATGGTGAGCCCTTAGGAAAGAATCCAAGTCCCGGTTTGGTTAATAGGGTTAGTAGTACATGATTTAATGCTGTGTTTGGGGACAGTCTTGGGTTTTTAGATAGAAATCACCTCACTAAATACTAGACTCACCGCTGCAAAAACTGCCTTCACAGTAAAACAAATAGAGCCTAACCCAGGGATTTAGCAGTTGATCATACACAGCTGAAACTGTAACTACAGACATGTGTTTGGCCTGCCTCACTGTTCACTTTTGGCAGGCTACCAATGGCCCAGTAAGTTCTTTGATTTGTAGCATTGTGAAGCAACTGCATCAGTCTCTTAAAGTAGCACTGTCAAAATTCAGAATTTTAAGCTTTTGAAATAGAAACAAGAGAGTGAACTGTTTAACCATACTCATCATTGTCATCTTGATCCCTCCACGACACCATTATATCTTTCTGTGGTGCCACTCGTTTTTAAATCGAGGTTAAACTGACCCAGTAAACGAGATATATATCCAAAACCCTGGGGCATGGAAAGTTATTTTTCATTTTCAGGGATGAGCCTAATTTTCCCATTGGCTTCTTTATAGGCACCATTTGGCGTTAAGAGGGTGTAAATATCTGTGTAATTTTGCTAAACACAGAAAATTGACACTGGGAGCTGAGCTCCATATTAGGCTGTTTGTTGCCCTGGGCATGAGGTTTCTGACAAAGGAATTAAGTAGGTTGTCTTTACACAACCCTTTGTCTGTCTTTGAGTAGGAGTACAAATATACTTTCAAAAGAGAAGCTGATTGTGAATAATTAGTTCTCTTTAGAAAAGCACTGCAGTAGTTGGTATTCTTCAGGAAGAAAAAGGGCTGGAAAGTAATACCAAAAGTCCTCACTGGTCACTCATGAGGGAACAAATCCAGGATGTCTCTGTCTAGTCAGAGCTGTTTACATTTGAAATATTTCCTTTAGCATTCATTTTTTTCTCACGTTGCCCCCAAACCTACTTTGATTTTGCCTTTTATATAGAGAAATAAAATGCATTTAGATACAAAAAAAAATAATTCACTGGATCACTTTTTTCCTCCAAATGGCTTATGTCTGTGTGTATGTCAGGGGGTTCTGTTGTTTTGAATATTTAAGTAGGCTCCCAAAGAAAGATCTGATCCTCATGATATAGGGGAATCAAACTCTAGACCTACTATGTCTGCAAGTTCGTGTTCTCTATAATTGAAGAATGAATTTTAGGAATAATGGAGGTTAAAAGTAGAATATATTTATTAAGAGAAAGAAAGCCTCTGTCTGAGAGAGAGACAAAAAGGGTCCCGAGCGGGTTGCCAAGGACTCTGTCTTTTCTAGGGATTTTATAGAGTAAAATCACGGGGTGAGCCAGGTATAAGGTGGGAACTCACAAGGCAGATGGGCATAAGGTGGGACATAACTAAAGTTAGCCAACAAAACTAATAGTTTAGGTAAAATTGATTAAATTGGGGACAAATGGGGAAGCACGTAAAAAGCAGATATTCTTAGGGAGCAGAGACTCTTCCCTAGAGGGTTGGAATGGTGGCTCCTGACTTCTCAGGACCATAGAAAACTATTTAGAATATCAGTCCTTAGGATATGGATGCATTTGTTTGATCTTTTGTCTTGTGGCCTGGCCCACAGCAGGAGGTGTCTTTGTCTCCCCGACAGTTGCAAGTTATCTGGACTTCTGCACTGGCTCCATGGAGGACCTAGCCCTGTCTCATTGCCTGTAGTATTTCTAACTAACTCAGCTGCCTGCAACACTCAGACCACTAGAAGCTTTCACATTTCTCTAGGAAGGAGAGTCATCTAAGCTTGTGTTATTAATCTATTAATGATCATACTGATTAAAAAATAAAGCCTCATTTGTCAATTGAGACACACTCAGGACTATTAACTGAAAAAGCATTGGATGGGATAAGGTGGTTGTGCTGTGAATGATAGTACTTGCAAAGCTTGCTTTTGGCTCATTATTCAGAATGTATCTTTTATAGGTTTTTAATTTTTTATCATACTATTAACCATAGATGAATGGAATAAAATTATTGGAAGGAATTTTCTTTGATCTTTTTCTAAATCTAGGGATTAATTAGTTGGGATATTTTAACAAAAACAGTACAATTTCCAGTTTTTAAAATATTTCATTCCTAAGAAATTATCATTAACATCGTTAGCATTGAGCCATTTGAAAACAATTAACCCGTTAGTCATATGTACAGATATTTAATAATTTACACATTCACGTAATTTATTCAGCTTATTAAAGTCTTCAGTATTTTGTGTTTGGCTTTAGCCGTGTGAGGTAGGCAGAAGTTTAAGCCATATATCTTCTAGGATCACTCAAACTATTTTCCAGGAAAAAAGGTCTTTCTATTTTTAAAGGCAATACAATATAGAACTTGGGAGCACAGGTCTGAAACTGTAACAAACCTGGACCATAGCACCAGACCATCCCAAGGTAGCATCATGGCTTTGGGAAAGTCACTTTTATATGTGCTCACTTTCTTCAGCAAAATAAGAACAATAATAGAAACTACTTCATTAGGTGATTATGAAAATTATGAGTTAAAATATTTAACATAGTGTTTAGCACACTTTAGAACACTTACTACCTAATTAAAGCTTAGAATGTTGTCTAATAAGTATTAAACATTGTGGCTGTTTTTATTGTTGTTACTATAAAGTGTATTAGATTGTATTTTTAGCCTGTAATAAAGTATGCAGCTTGACAATACAATGCAACACCGGTTTGTTTACCAACTCTGGTCATTTTACTGGATCTAACTAGGCCAGCTCCAATAGCCCTTATGCAATCTAAATAATAGAGATGCTCAGATCTTTATCTCAAGTGCAGTCTTTTCTCTGGCCCTTAACTTTGTCTAGCCAGGTCCTTGATAGACACTTCATTGGGGTATCCCCAAGGCAACCACACCCCACCAAGCTTACTGTCTGTCCCTCTACTTTCCATGCAATGAATAGCTACATATTTTTCTGGGCTTCTGTATATACCTCTTCTAAGTAGCAAAAGGCCCCCAAAAGGAAGGGACCTGCAGTTAAATGATAGGTGGATCTGGGTAAAATAGGGAGAATCAGGTTCTTTCCCTTTCCCCACATCCCTACTCCACATCTACTAAGAACTGATTCTGCCAACATGTACAGTGGCCATACTATGTTGAGGAAGGTATTCTCAGATATTACCTGCTGTCCCTGGTTTAATAAATAAATGCTAATCAAATATCTTATTTGATTACTTATTTCAAAAGTAAGTAATAAAGTGAAAGCCTCTGTGGCAGCCTGGGAGTTTCATCCAGTGTTCCCACAAACCAGTTACACTGGTCTATCCCTGTAAGTCTGAAGCTGTCTGTTCTGATCCAGTGGACTGGGCTCGCCTGTCTGTGCTGGCATGTGACCTTCTGCTATCAGCTATATTTTCAAGCTCTTTCAGGACCTTGCCATCATTTTGCAAGCAAATCAGCTGAATGGCTCAAGTCGCCCACACCTCTTCTCATTGCACCACCCTGAATGTAAGAAAGAGCAGACAGCAGCCAGCGACACATGCAAACTTAAAATTAGTGCAGATTGTGAGAGTGCTATAAAAATTCAGCCTTGTTATTTAAAGTAACTCAAGAAGCCCAAATGTATAAAAGCAGTTCATGTTTTAAATGACAGAATTCTATGAAAGCCTTTTAGCTTACAAGTTCTTAGAATATAGTATCATTTAATGTCCCCGTATGTTATTATCTGAAAATGTCATTTCTGATTATAGAATACAGCTTCTCTCCCAGACCCTGATTTCATGTCACAGAAAGAATTCCAATTTAGTCTAAAGGAAAATGAACTCTCTAAGCCACACTTGACCACCTACTCTTCCCAGAGAAGTATCAGTCAAGACACAAGGAATAAATAATATGCAAGTCTGAGATATGTTTTATTTGTATTTTGTGTTTGAATTGAATTATGACCAAGAAACTTTGTTTCTAAAAACTGCCTCCTCAAATTGTCATGTGAACTATGTTTCTCTAATCTATAGAATTCATTAAATGTTATGGATAAATTTTATGAAATCTTGACTGAATTTCTTGTTTATCTTCATATGCTATTCTCATGTTTTCTAACATAAAATGTGTAGGTTATTATAAACTCAGCATCCTAGAGTAATGAATGGATGATACAAAAGGTTACCAAATATATTCCACTAATTCAGTTCAATTTATTTTCATTTTTTGTTTTTGCAGGTCACAAAGCTGAATATATGACTACAAGGTAGGAAGATACTTTTCATAATTCATTGTGTATCTCAGTTTCTTTTCTCTTTATCAAGAAGCAACCATTTAAATGGTATAGAAATGAATATATTTGGTTAATGTGTATAGAAGATAGTTTGGGCTTGACGACACATAGCCCCATGAAATGCTTGTGGTCCTTACCACATCAGATATGCTATGGTATATCAAAGGATTTCCTATGGGGTTGTAACAAAGACATAAGTTAAACAGGCTTGATTTATCTAATCCAAAGCACATTAAATCTTTAGAAATAGCCTGATTAAAGCCTTTTGCTTTGATCACTTGGTTAACAAATAACATGATGAATATATCTACTGCATTCGTGTATAAAAGTATTAGTTACATTATATTGTACTTTGTCTTATTTCATATTACTCATAAAAATTACAGCTACATTAAATACTGAGAGGATTTAACTTTTAGTACCAACAATAATATTGCACATTTTTTTTAATCACTCAGAGAAGCCTTTGTAACCCACTACTGAGAAAGAAAAGCTATTTTGGAAAAAGATTCTGATTTGAGCAGGGGACAATTTGTGGTGGGTGTTACTTTTCTATGACACCATTAGTGCAGCATCTAGAAATTTTTCTAGTTGACTTAGCAAACCTTTGAACTTTTGAAGTCGAGTTGTGCTTGAGGTCAGAGGCATTGACAACATCAGTGTATCTGGCAAGTTGATTTTCTAGGTTCTGTAGTGTTACTATGGGGCAGCTGATTCATTCGGAAGCCCCTCTTTCTTGGTGAACCACTGGAAAGCCAGACCTACTGAATTTTCTAAACTTATCAAAAGAAAAAAACAACTGAGGCTTTCCTTTACTTTGTCAGTAGCAAAGAATAATATTACCTCAATGTAGTAAGTAATATGAAGCTAATGGTGCTTTTTTCATATGTAGTCTCTCTTTGCACTATCAAGTATTTTTTCTATTGTTTCTAGAGCATATTTAATATAAGACACTTTAAAATATTTTTTAAAGTATTCAAATACATGAATTTGCAATGAGAACTATAATTTTCAAATATCCTAGATATTCACATAAACCTGATAGTTCTTCTCATGAGCATCCCATATAAGAATCCAAACTATCAGCAAGGTATGTGGAGGGCACAGAGCCAGAAAAAGTCATATAGTTGGAATGTTACATAGTCAAGGTTCTGTTCACCTGGCCGAAACACTGACCCACTAGTGTGCCTAATACTCCACCTCTGTGGTAGAAATGCCTTCAGTAATCACTCAGGTGGTTCTTTTTACTCCCAACCCCCTCTAAATAACTTTGGTTTATATACCTCATATTTTGGATCCTTTGAGATAGGCAGTTTTCAGGCCTTTGCTAGAAATAGCAAAAAAATCCATTTTTCTGATAGTCCCAGCCATGTATTACTCTGTATCCGCCAGTGATGCAGGAGCAATTATCCAGTACCACCGGAAGCTTTGGCTCCAGCTACAAGATTTGCTTGTTGCATGAACCAGTGACCAAACAAATTCTGATCCCCTTCCCTTTGCCTACTTCAGGTATCACTACGTGCAGAGCTCTGTCGGACCCTGTGTTATCCATAGTTTCTAGTTTCATGATTTGATGTTTTGATCTGTTGGGCTTTATGCACCCTGGAAGGACCCCCCTGTCTTGGATGAAGCAGTTCTTAGAAATACTAATGACCAGCTTACAAATACACCTTTTACAGGTGTGCTAACTAATCTGGAGTCCCAATCACGTCTTTATCAGATTCTCACCTTCAGAACCACTGTTCCCCTTGACTTTATACCTCACAGGCAGGCACCAGACAACTAGGAATAGCCCCAGTAACCCAGAGCCCCCTGAAACCTTTCAGTCTAACCAATGCTGAGTCTGCTTACCCAGTTTCTACCATTCCTTCCAGTGAGAACCACAGTAAAGACTCTGGCTTACATGTTCCCCTTACCCTCTCTCCCTACTTCCTGACCAACCTTAGTGGGTCCCCGTGTGCTCCTGCCTACCTCCAACAGAGCAGCAGAGTTGTCCCTTCCTTATGGAGGAAGTAACAAACTTTTCAGTAGCCATCATCTCTTGATCTGCTGGCTTCACCATACCAAAATAAAAATCTACATTATAAAAACATTTATAAAATCTTGGAAAAGTGAATGAAATCAACAACATATTGTTAAACATCTACTGCATACCTTCCTCCACGAATGACACTGAATTTAGTGTGTAAAAGATTTCAGAGATTTCTGCTGCAGCAGGACATGACATTCTGCCTGGTTTCCATAGAGGTTTCCATATTCACTTCTAGATATTCACAAAGACTCCTCAGGTACCATGGGATTTGAAGTACTATAGGCTATGTCCTTCTTTAATCATATGACACCACCCACTGGGAGATTCTTAGAATCTATGAAAGACTGTTATCAGTAGAATTTGTTCCCCTGTATCTCTTGATTATTGGGCCTTTTCAGGCTTCCACATAAATTCTTGGGATTTTTGTTTCTAAACCAGACTTCCTGAATTTGAACAAAGTTACATCTTTCTAGGAGTCTATAGTTTACAAAGGGCTTCTTGTAATTTCTAGGTATGGATAAGTAGTTTAAATTGCAACATCTAGAAAGAAGTCTCAGGACTCTCCTTCTGTGTACTTAGCACAGATATAGCAGTTGAGGCAGGGTATCCATTCTCCAACTACAGTGCAAGATGATGCAGAGTTACCAAATATAGTAAATGATGCACTGGCTGTGCATATATCAGAAAGACTGGCATATCCACCAACTAGACAGACAGACAGGCAGTCAGGGAAGGGATGGACAGAGTCCTGCATACCATAAATAAGTACATCCTAATGCTCAACAAATACTTAGATGGTTGGGTAGTTTGTTCTACAAAATAATAATTTACATGAGCTGGTGCCCCTAGTCAGAAACAGCATTAAAAGCAAACACTATTTTTCTTACTTGTGACCCATTAATAGTTACTTTTGCATAACCTGAAGTCCAGCTAACACTTAGGAGGCATTGTTACTTGCATTGAAGAATTGTTATACCTGAAAATATTATATTTATTTGATTTCTCATTTTGGAATCTATTCAGAGGCCTAATTTTATGACCCATGTGACTCATAAGCTGAATCACAAGAACCCTGCTTTGTAACACTGGCCAAATAGCTCACAATTCCATTTGGTAATGCTTATCATTTTTAAGCATACTAGCAAACAAACAAATGCCAGCTGTAGCATGTAAGAAAACAGCAATCTAAATGAATGCTTTGTAAGCTTTTTTTATACGTAAGTAAAAATAAATGGGAAGGGGTGGGACTCTTTTCCCTCATGGGCAGGGGTGGGGAAGGAACACAAAATCCCTTGTTTTGTAATCTGGATGTGACCTATGAGTATTTTATTTATTGTTTGATTTATGCCATGCTCAGTAATTATATTCCCTTCCCTTAGGCCTCCAAATGTTCCCCCTAAGCCCCAGAAACACAGGAAGTCCCGACCCCGCTCACAGTATAATGCTAAGTTGTTTAATGGGGATTTGGAAACATTCGTCAAGGTACTGGCACCAGCCATCTGGGTGGCTGATCTCCACACTTCTCACTATAATGGTCTCAGCCTCTCATTGAATGAGGCAGGTCATTATGTCCGAGTCTGTCCTGGGGCTTTTTCCTTTCTCAGAAAATCAATATAATATTTCCTGAAGTCAGAGAGGAAAGAATATTTGGGTCGAGTGTCTTCAGAAAAGGAAATAAATGTGGATGTTATTATGTGGGCAAAACAGAAACCATTCTTTATTTTTTTAAAGTTATAATTTTTACAAAAAGGAAAAGGAAAAAAGGTGAAAATATTTTCTGTCTGCTTGTACAAATGAGATATAACCCAAACTATATTTTAAACATCCATTTGTTAGTCACTCTGTGAAGCACAGCAAGAGTCTTGATTTCCTGTGACTTCAGGAATTCATTATATTGGATAAATTGGAAGACCCTGTGGTCTATATCCTGTGTCTCTGCTGTGTTTATTCCCTGTCTTCTTTTTCATCCTGTCTTTCTGGTAATGCTTCTAGCCGAGGACGAAGAAACTCGCACACGAGACATCAGGTATAGTGCTAGCGGGAGGTGAGGGTGCGGCCTCTTTCACTGCTGGTGTCATTTCTAAGTCACACTCATGCTTGGCTTTAATTAGATTTTTGAAGGTCTTTAAAAGAAAAATGTTTGCAGTTGGAAATTAGACAGGCTCATAAATAGGCTTTACTTAGAAAGGAACTATAGAAATCAAACATTTTAAGAGGAAAAAGCAAATAAATTAAACTCTCCATTTTTACATTATGCATTTGTCAATTATCTGAAATTTGAGGGAAGGAATTTTACAAAATAAAGTCAATGCTAAATAGCAAATACACATTTAACATGAAATTATGGATTCTAATCCAAATTATATTTTTAAAAGGGGACTTTCTGCTTTATAGCTCACATTTTATGACATGGGCCACAATGTTCTTGAAGACTAAATTTATATGAGAAACCTCCTTAATAACCTCCTTAAATGGGAATATTTCTTTAAATACATGTCTGTTTATTGAATATTTGCACTAATTATTTTTAAATAAGCACATGTAAGTATGTGAGTGTATAATATATATGGATAAATACATACATACATAGCTCTGGCAGCTATAAAAATGACTTCTAACTTTGGAATTAAGCAAAAACCACTAATACCTAAAAGGTAATCACAAATCCATTGCTTTGAGCCTTAAACCCAGAAGAACCTTATTAGCTCTAATTTAATATAAACTTATTGTCGAATTTGATTATCTAGTCCCCTAACCCATGGCTTCTAAGCATGAGCAAATTAGATGGAGAGAAAGAAACAATAAAAATGAAACAGCAAGATGTGCTGCCAATGACTTAGTAGAAAAAGAACATAGGAAGTTCCAAGAAACAGATGTATAACTGTTATTTTACTGAATGGCTGTTTAAGATAATAGCAAAGTACACCTGTTACATTTTTAAAATATTTTTCATTAAGTACATCTAAAGGAGACCAAATGGAAGTTCTAAAGAAGGAATAAAGTAGTTACCTGGAAAATACACACTTACACGAGCACTTCATCTCCCCAGATGACACACACACAGAAGAATCTTTGGTAGTGACAGTGACACACAGAAGGTACAAAGGTCTTGCTATGCTTCTGAAAAAGGCTCATCCATATGAGATCCCCTCAGTTTCACTGGGAGAGAGCCAAGGTAAAGTCTTTTTCCCTGTAGGGAAAGAGACACGCAGAGGACAGAGGTTTGTTTCATGGGCCTGGAGTGTAGCCCATTGTTTTACTTCTTGTAAAATACTTTCTACCCAGGCATCTGGCATCTATAAAATTAAACTGGACACACACACATACACACACACACACACACACACACTACTTATGGCTATGAAATTCATTCCATCTGAATGAAATACCAGTCATAGGTAAAAGATTAGCAATCACCTGAGGTTTTTGTTTTGTTTTGCTTTTTTTGGTTTTTGTTTTTGTGGTTTGTTTTTTGTTTTGTTTTGTTTTGGTTTGGTTTTTTGTACCTGGGATTGAACTCACGATCTCACGCTTGCTCAGGCAGATGCTTGTGCCCCTGAACTTAATCCCCAGCCTTCACCTGAGTGATTGTAAAAATGCTTTTAAATAGCATGAAAACATAACACTTTTATTTAGAATTTTCTTAATGCAAACATTTTTCTTTTAATAATTTTTTCCTTTGTTTTTCTTTATGTTTTAGTACTAACTTCAGCAGAGGTATAAACTAATATTCTCTTTTTATCCCTTACATTTAAATATGTGTTGTTATTTTATGTCACAGTGTTACATGAACTGTTTGAATAAAGGTTACTTCCACTAAAATATGTTTGTAATCTTAAAGAAAAATCCCTTTACACAATCAGTAAATTTTGATTGTAATGTAATATAATTTTGCTGTCTTGAGCAAACTAGTCCATACTGAGATGTGTTTTTATTCTTAAGGCTCTTCTTTAAGGAATTAATAAAATGTATGCTCCTAAAGCAAATTAACTAGAGAAACTTAATACAGGCCCCAGAAGTACCTGAGCCATTATATACTGATGAGATTGTCTTAAAACTTTAAAAATAAAAAAAAAATTCCTTAAGAAATGCATTACCCATTCTAGAAACAATAAAATATTTAAATTGCTGAACTGCATTATTCCCAATCTTTAATACTGCTTAACTGGAAAAGTTAGTGGTTACTGAGTTGTTCTAGCATATAAAGGCAACCAACATCGTGTGTTTCAAACTACAATTCCTCATGAATGTATACTTGATTTCAGCTAATCACTTTTGAATCTCTTGCTTTCTTTAAAGATTTAATTCCTGAAAGATCAGAGTCTTAAAAATATAAGAAAAATAAATCCAAACTCAGTAACTTTCTTTAGGAAAAGTGCATGGCATTGACACATATTTAACAATGGCCTCAGCATCTCCTTCATCTCATTTGTCATCTGATACATGTTTAAAAGCACTTCTAGAATTTGCATTTATTTAATAGAGGGCACTGGTTATTTTAATATGTGGGAAAAGGAGACCCTCCAAAAAAAACTTGCCTCATAAGAAAATTACATCTAGGGCCGGGGATTTAGCTCAGTGCATAAGCACATATCTGGCAAATGCAAGGTTGTGAGTTCAATCCCCGGTACCAAAAGAAAAAGAAAAAGAAAATTACATCTAATGGGATATACATTTGTGCAATTTTTATTAATCCTACAAATATGAAAAATCTGTAAGAACGAGTAAGTTCTGATGCAAACTAAGTGAATACATGACACATTTTCATTATCTATAAAACAGTTCCCTTATCAGGTACAGTCATCATGTAGGTCATGTACTCTCAAGGACATGATGGAGAGGCTGCTGAGATGGTTGATAGGCTGTCTTGCGGGGAGGACTGCAACTCATCAGTCCTCCAGCATTCTTTATCCATGCATTGAAGATTGATCACTTACATCAGAACCTTGCCAAAGATGAGCTATTCATTTTGATATGTAAGCCTGTACATAAAGAAAAGAGATGAGTTAGCTGTTGACATCTCTAGGCACAGCAGGCAAGTTGAAACAATATATTAAATGTGTTTAATTTGGTCTGCTGTAGAACCAAAATATACCTTTGTTTAAATATACAATTCTTTCACCTTTTTGGAAGGTGTCTTTTTTGGGAGGAGTATCTTACAAAAGATTTTAGAAGGGATGGATTTGGAAATGATCATCTAAAGGGATAAAAAGAAGTATTGAACTGAGAAGTTTATTGTGATTTAATTTAGAGCCTTGCCTTTGAAGTTAACTGATTTCCATCTCTTTACTCAGGACTCAGGACAAGTTATCCCCCTCATAGTGGAAAGCTGTATTCGATTCATCAATCTCTATGGTAAGCCATACACTACAGAATTCATTCATTGATTCATTCATTCTTTCTTTTTAAAGAGCAGAGTATATTTATTGAGAAAGTCAGAGAAAGATTCTGTCCAAGAGAGAGAGACAGAAGGGGTCCCAAGTGGATTGCTGAGGACCCTTCCTTTTATAGGGGCTTTTATGGAGCAAAACCACAAGGTAAGGTGGGTCTAAAGGTGGGGGGGATCTCAAGGTGGGCGTAACGTGGGACAGCACTGTGGTCATCCAGTAAGATTACAAGACAAGTATAATTGCTCAGGTAAAATTGATTAAATTGGAATCAAATGGGGAAGCGAATCTCGTAGCAAGCGGGCATGAATACAAAATCTGTTACACTACAGATTTCTTACTTAAAAAATAATGGTGTAGAGTGTTTCAGTAAACATGTCTTTTCATCTCACGCTTCTAGCAAAAAAGGAGACATAAAGAATGTGATGGGGTTTCTCATCCTCTTTCTTTTGTTGCCTTTAGGTCTTCAGCATCAAGGGATTTTCCGAGTGTCTGGTTCCCAAGTGGAAGTAAATGATATTAAAAATTCTTTTGAGAGAGGTAAGTGTATGTCTGTATCTATAAGCAAAGCATCTTTAAAAGTCAGTATTCCGTATTCCGCAGAGACATACTCACCCCGTACCTCCTCATATCCTAGTGTAACCGTCTATTAGAGTTGCTGAAGAATAAGACCCAAATCATAAGTCTTTGTTAAGCTAGAAAAGCATATGAGTTTTGTATCCTGACATTGATCATCCATGACACATGTGTCAAAATGGCCCTGAAAGGCCTCCAAAAGACACTAGGGTGGCCCTGGCCTAGTCAGCAGTATAAGGGGCAGCTCCTCCCACCTCTGCTTCTATTGTCAGGTACTCTTTTTCTTCCTCTTCTTCCATTCCCAGACTCCTCCCATGTGATAGAGCTGGTGCTTTATTCATGTTCACTATTGGTTGTCCATAAATCTTACTCAGTCTTCAATTAATATATTTTAACTAGCAAAACCCTATGCTTTAGTGTTAGGAATACCTAAAATTAAATGAGAGTCTCATTTACTAATAACGGGATTTGAGTCAAGTGACTCAGTTATTACTAGGGTCTCAGTTTCCTCAACTGCATGATTGCAGAGTGTGAGCATTAAGCATAACCTGTGAAAATGCCTAACTCTTTCATAATAGCTATTAGTTATAAATGTTCTCCAAATATGATAATTCAGATGGCATCCTCTTCTGCGTACAGCTATGCCTTTATTCCTGCGTTTGGAGGTCAAGGCAAAAAGGCTGGGTGGTTATCCCATGAAGATGAGCTACTTTCTCTCTTCTATTTCCCCTGGTTTTAATGTGGTGTAGAACCCTCTAAAGTTTGACGTCTTGGTTAAAGAGCTAAACTGGAGCCATGTTACTTTTTTCCTGTTCCAGGTTCCCTGACCAGTAGGTATTTAGAGCAGAGCTGGGTATGGTTTCTCACAGTAGACAAAAAATAATAACTCTGATGAGTTCATGTTAAGAACTTACCTGCCCTAGAAGTTGAGGGACTCCTCTATAAATAAAGTACACTTAGAGGCAAGCAGTATATTAAAATATTGTGGCACACTCTGAGAATCATAATAGATTTGTGATATTAAAAATGGAGCTTGATTTAAAGCTACATTTTATGTTGGCCTTTTAAAGGATTTTATCTCAAGTTAATTCTCGGAAAGATGGAATAACCAGTGTAGTTACCTACTACTTTAAAACTGTTTACCACAAAAAAACATAATTTCATATTTGTGATACATTTTTTAATTGCTACTTTTCATGAAAATTCCTTGATAGCACTCAAGGTACATTTTCAAATTTCTTCACCTGATTTCATAATTTCCCACTGTTCAAGCTGGCTTTCAAATGTACTGTGAATACCACCATGCTACTTTAGGAAATACCTGTTATTTAATTATAAGCATTCATAATTAATGTTTGATTTTTTTAATAAATTTTGTTGACCCGTATAACATAGCTAGATAGGCCTTTATTAGTATCTTTTTCCCAGTAGGATAAGACATAGAATGTGGTTTTTGAGGTCATGTCAAACTTTAACAATTTTAGCTTCAAAAAATGTATTTTAAAATTATAAATGCCACAGTATTTTATTTTAAGATTTGGGCAACTTGTGAGGGAGTATTTAGTAGTATAAGATTTTTTTAAAGCTTTGTTTTAGCTTTTTTTAGGTTAATCACGGGGTGGGATATCTAAACCAATTATTTTAATTTTAGTATCATATAATCTTTCATAAAGCATAATTAAAAGATTCATGTGTATATAGGAATAGCAATGTATGTATATATATATACACACACACATATATATATATAGAGAGAGAGGAAGAAATATATTCTTGTTGTGAGAAAAAAGAAGCAGAAGTACTGTGTATCTAAAACATCTTTTTTCTAGGTGAAAATCCTCTGGCTGATGACCAAAGTAACCATGATATTAACTCAGTTGCTGGCGTTCTGAAGCTCTATTTCCGTGGGCTGGAAAATCCCCTCTTTCCTAAGGAAAGATTTAATGATCTGATTTCTTGTATCAGTAAGTACATTTTTTTCTTAGTTTTTTCCACCAGAATTATTTCACTAACCAACTTCCTGGAAAAGATAACAGTCCTCCTCCACATACCCCTCCATTACCCCGCTACCACCATATTTCTGAGGCCATTTGTTTTCTTTCTGGATCCAGCATGAGTCACCCTCCCAGCTGTGGCCTCACCCATAGCTGAGTGGGCTTTGCTGCAGGCTGAACAACTTCAGGCTCCATAGAACCGAGAGTTGACCACTTAGTTGCCAGAGTGAAGTATAAAGGCAGGTACCAGCTGCCTGAGACAGAGAGAAAGATACAAGCATAGAAGTGGAGTCTTTTTGGCTTTTGGCTTTGTATTTTTCTCAACTAGTTTTAAAAGTAGACTATTCCATCCCTGATGCAGGAAAAAAACAAACAAACAAAAAAAACATAAAAGTAGACTAAATTACTCATCTTTGAATGTTACTTCAAGAAATAAGGTACAATGGGATAAGAGACCATTATTAAAGTACAGGAATACTAGGTAGCAATTATCTGCCAACAGGGATCCCCCAATCATAGGCCGTGTTGCTCTGGAACTATGTAGCATATATTACAAAACCAATAATCATCACCAAAGTAAAGCACTGCTGCTTTCTTTAGTAGTGTCTTATAGTAGTACACAAAAAAACATGCTAGGAATGGATCATTAAGCACAATTAGTTTCTGCATCTCTAAAATTGCAGTGCCCTCTTAAGTCCAAGTTCCCAGGTGAGAGTCTAGGGCTAACTTCAACCATACAGGTTTTCATAAAAATCAGGCTTTACTCTTGATAGAGTAAACTCCACTGCCCCACCCACCACCACGTGGATTAACAGGTTCCATTGACTTGACTGTAAGGAAATCTCTCTTCTTATCCTTACTTCTCCATCCCCATTACCTTGGCTTCCCTCTGGAGCTATTATAGTCTCTTAAGCAAACTCCTTAGTTCTAGATTTTGTCCACCCTCCACAAACCCCAGTCTGCATCATTCCATGTTGTACACCACAACTAGATTCAAAAAGGAGGACAACAGTATTTGCTTTTTCCCCTATTTAAAACCTGTCTTAGCGTTTACCACACTTCTTGGTATGGCCAGTTTGTAAAATGGAATTCCTTCTGCATCTTATCTTTTCCTCCATCTGATCTTTTCCTGCTGCTATGCAACCATCTCTGGCCTCCCTACCCTATTTTTTGGTAATTTTTAAATATATAGAGTAGTATAATAGAGGACACATAGGCCAGACCCTTTCCTGCCTCCGTACCTTTGCCCCGGCTATTTCCTCTATTGCCTAATAGTCATGGACATGTGATATGAAGGCTTAGCCAACATGGCACTACTCCCTGAACACCCATCCTCCCCACCACCCCAAGTGAATTAATCACTTTCTCCTCTATTAATATTCCATGATGTTCACATCCCTCTGATTCTTCTGATTACCCTACAGTATAATTTTTTACTTCCTCTGTCTCCTTCCACTAGAGAGGGGGTTTAGGGAAGAGGTCAAGAATATGGGTTCTGGTTTGAGACAGCTCAAGTTCAAATCATAGCTCCACCACTTACTCACCAACTGTGTAACTGTAGGCAAGTTTATTAAGCTCTCTGTACTTTAGTGTCCTCATTGACAAAACAAGCAGAACATTGGTCTCTTCTTTATAGGGTTATGAGAACTAAATGAGTTAATACGTGTACCAATAAGAGTACCTGGCGTGGTTATGCTCATAACATGCCCCCGTTTAGCTCCACAGACCTATGAGATCATGATAGCCTACTCAGTTTGATAACCCTAACCCCTGCCACAGCTAATTCCAGGTACATAGTAAGTGCTCAGTACATAATTATTAAATACAATACAAGTAAAGTGAAAATTTGAGATTTTATCAAAATTTCTCTTGTTAGCATCTGTGCCTAAAGTCCTGTCTTCAGTTGGTATCAATTCCACATTTAAAATTCTCTCCCCTCCATTGAATATCCTGTGTGGAACTTAGAAGTATGCCTGTGTGTCCACTCCAAGGTTCCTGCATAGCCTGAGTCATCATCACAGCAGACCTCTGACCTAGCTGGAAAGAACTGAATAGGAGGTGTCACGCTTCTGGAATTCTCCTTTGGCCATGTCCAAAGAATTCTCACATCCTAGCCAGATAAGTTAACTCTGGAAAAATAAGTACTATGTAACAGTGATTTTCTAGGTCTATGGTCAGTTTTAATGTTTACATGCAGTATCAGTTGGACAAAGAATATTGGACTACATTGTCAGTTACCACTGTAGAATCATTTATGGGTGAGAAACACTATTTTGCTGGGTTATTAATAAACCGAGGCCATAGGGTCAGAAATATTTGGGTTCAAGTCCTAGCTTTACCAGCTGTGTAAATTTGCGTAAAGATTAATACTTAATCTCATTAAAAGTAGCTGTCTCTTCATTTACTTCATAGAGTCTGTGTGAAGAGTAAGTGAGATAATCCACTTAAATTGCTTAACATCCTGCCTGGCCCTGTAGTAAGCCTCAATACATGCTGCTGACTGTCATTATTACTGCTATTATAGCTGTTCCCACTGCAAACTCAGGTCACATATGCCAATACCTGGTTTAAACATTTACCAATCTATCTATTCTGCCAAACACGTGTTTCTTTGACATAATTCCACCAGCTGCATTTAGAAATGATGGTATCATAACCTGGAAATTGTATTTATCCCAGCATGATTTTTCCCAATATATTAAATGTTTTGAAACAAAGACAAGTGTTCTCACAGTTAAAGTCAGATTTAGCAAAATATGTAGGTTATAGAAGAAAACAAAAAATGTACCAAGTATCTTCCATGGAGGTAGAGCCTGAGATACTCCAAGTACAAATGAAGAAGCTCAAAAAATATTTTACCCTTTATCAAAACACTAGAGTAATGCAGATCAATGAATTAATAAATTTTCAGTTAACTTGGATGAAAATAGTCTGTATCAAAAATTAATGCCCTTCAGAACCTATATCTTGAAAGAAAAAGCAAGAGCCCTGAAAGTCAAGGCTGCAAAGACGTGTACATCCCAGTTAAGATTTAACTATGCTAATATTTTTCATAGGATATTAAAATATTTTTGTTAGTGCTCTAGTTCCAAAGTTTCATAGGTGCTGAGCCACTTATATCAGCCTTATTTTTCCGTTTGTCTAATTTTTATTCTAAGTAGGTTGACTTTTCAAGAACTCATTGGCATTTACAACCTCTTTGTTTAATACCTCCTTTATGTAATAATCCCTTTCCTTCTAAACGCTAACCTCTTTAAAAAGATGGGAATCCTATTACTGATTTATCTCAAGGTAAGCATTTGCTTTTACCAACATGACCATGTGTATCTGCATTTTTCCTAGATTCTCAATATTCATTGAGAATGGCATTGTATATCATTTATCACTGATATTACAATGATATCAAATCATTTTGATAATTGAATCAAGTTGATAGATTGCCTACAATATGCAAAAAAATCTGAAGACTTAAAGACTTCATTCTTCCATTTAGGAGACTTAAAATCTAGCAGGAAAAAGAAGATATTCATGAATAAAGGCAGTCTTAAGTTAGTATATTATAAAACACCAAAAATTAGAAATTTCAGCAGAGACAAATCTCAGAGTGTTTTTATCCATGTCATCTTGTAGCATTGCCATGATTTCCACTGTTAAGGTAATTTAATGTGATGTTATTTTGTATGGGAAAAAAATCTTCCCTTTTTATCTTGTCTAGAAAGTCAGATAGCACCCACTACCTTTTGTTTTCCTATTTTTGCATTATTTGGGGGAAAGAATGTGTGTGTGTGCACGTGTGCGTGCATGTGCACTAAGTTATCCTGCCTTGTTTGTGCCCCTAAATAACTGCATTCTTTGGAAATTTACAAATACATACTAAAGGGGACAAATGTAGGTTAGCATTCATTTTTAAAATGAACCATATCCATTCCCCAATTCACTACAACTTTATTTTGAAAGATCATTTATCTGGATGAAAACATAAGTGTAATCCGTGCAGTATAAATTGGCAATGACAAATTTAGAAGTTTCTTACCCAAGAGCTGTTCTGTTTTTTTGTTCTTCATTGTTGCTGAATTTTTTTTTTTTTTAACCATCTACTTTATGAATGGTTTTGTGAATGCTCCAGGTCATACCCACAAAGTTTGGGCAGCTTCCAACACATTCGTATATCCCAGCTCTGAGATTCCCTAAGGCATAAGTCCAAGTAATTACTCAAGTAATTCATGGTTTTTCCTGGCTTCCTCAGAGCTGTGAGCCCAGATGAAACATTTGCACTTCATTTTACATAACACGTTATTATTTAGGTGACTACTTAGACATGAGAAAATATTTTTATAGGAGATTTTTTTTCCGATCGCAAAACCAACCTTCAAGTCATTGTGGAGGACTTGAAAAATACACCAAAGCACATAGGATAGAAAAGTGCCCCTCCAGATGTTACTACCTAAACAGAACCAATGGTTTTGGCTACATTTTCTTCAAGGCTGTTTTTATATTCTTGTGCACATAACTTTTTTTGAAGCCAGTGTGGAACTGTACTATCCATACTGTTTGTAACTTCTTTTTAACTTTTATATTAAAGAAAATATCTGTAAAAGAAGACAGAATAATATTATGGACTCCATATAATCAGTAACCCCCTTTAACAGTTTTCATTTCTTGGCTTCACTTGCTCCACCTGATCCCTGTGCCAGCCCTCCGGCATCATTTCATTGATATCTCTGGAAGTGAAGGGTTCTTGGATTTTTTTCCCTCTATCATATTTCATATCACAAAACAATCTGTAGTTTTGGTAAAATACTTAAAAAATATTCAAAAGCACATAGAACAAAATACTATCACCCATCACACAACCACTCACAGAGAAATAATGGAATGTATATATTTTATATTTATTACATTATATCTTCATATACAATATAATACCATTATTGTACCTTAAAATTTAAACATGTACTAATAAATACATTTTTAAAGAAATAAAAACTGTTTTATTATGAAATTAATATATGATCATTATAGAAAAATTATAAACTGAGAACAAATCATCCATAACTCCTCTGCATAGAAATGTAAACTTTTTAGTATCTTCTCAGTTTTTCTGTGCATCTGTGCACTTTTAAAAGCAGATTTCAATTTAATTCTAATAAAATCTATTCATGGAATTATGCTACTGCTATCACAATCAATTTTAGAACATTTTTATTATTACCAAAGAAACTCCAATTAGCAAACATTAGTACTCACTTTCCATTTAACTATAACTATTACCACCCCCAGCCCTAGGCAATCACTAATCTTCCTATATGTGCCTGTTTTAACCATTTCATATAAGTAAAATCATACAATCTGTGGTCTTTTGTGCCAGGCTTTAAGTAAGCACAATGTTATACCATGTATCAGTACTTCATATTATAGCATATATTAGTACTTCATTGCATATTATTACTAGATAATAATCTATTGTATAGATATACAACTCTTTCATATTCATAATAAAAACTGATATCATATCCTATGATAATGGATATGAGGTTTTTTGGAAATGATGATAATATTCTAATATTAATTGAAGTGAGATTATACAACTCAATATATTAAAGATCACTGAACTGTATAAATAAATGAGTCAATTGTATGATATATGAATTATATCTCAGTGAGGGCTATTGTAAATAAAATTATGTTATGCCATTCTGACTCCTTATAAACCTTTTTGTTTAATTCATGGGTGTTGATGTTTTCTCAGATCAATGTACATTTTTCGAAATTCAGCTTTCAGTGTCTATATACTGGTTTCTGTTCATGTAATAAACCACTAGTTTTAGACATTTAGATAGTTTTAGTGATTTGGTAATCAGACAAAATACTGTGTTATACCTCTTAGTGCATACATCTATTTGTTCACTTCTGATTATTTTATGAAAAAATGCTTTTGAAATCTTTTACTTCTGCTGTAGTATATTTTATTGTTATTAAAAATTCTGTCAACTTTATTGACATACACGGTGATTTTCTGCCTCAACTCCACATTTCTGTTTGATGTCTTATAATAATGTTCTTATGATTTCTTTTATTTTACAATTACTAATACCTTGGATATCCAAATAGGTTAAGTTCTCTAGGCTAAGATTCCATATATGTACTTACCTCAATAATAAGTCAGCAGAACAGGAAACATTATTTACATATTTATTTATGTAGGACTTAACTAGGAAAAAAAGCCATAGAATGATTCACAGAAGTGTCTGTTCCAGTCAATTACAGAAGTTTCCAAGCATTTATTTCTTACCTTGGAGAGTAACTGGTAATTCATGTCAAAGCACTGAAATATACCAGAACATAACTCTGTTTTTTCTCTTTGCCTTTCCTCTATACACACTAACCATACAAGCAACTGATCAACACCTTGATATTGTTACAGTGAACCTAAAATGCTGTGGGACTGGTAAATTTACCTTGAGTGCTACTAGTTAGGCTCTAGAGCTCAGAAATATTTGTGTACCTGCTTTTAAATAAATGGTTTCTCAATGTGATCACCAAGGATATTCTTTCCTTGTCTTCATACTTAAGAGTAAACTTTCATCTTGTGACTTATGGTTTGTTTTCTGGAAATATGAAATTTTCAGAGTAATGGTCATTTGAACTTTTTGCCATTCTCTGAAGTACCATGCATTTTATGGTGAATTTTTACAGACTTTCGTGGAACTGTCATACTCTCACTTTGCCAAGTTAGGACACTGATGTGAGAAACTTGCGTTGTTGGGAAAAGAGCATAATAAATTAGCACTGGGAACTTTGAACATGTGACAAAGACTGAATGAATGCCACTTTTACCTAATTACACCAGACCCTAAATTGTGGAAACAAAGCCTAGCTTAAAAGATAACCAAATAAAATACTGACTTCTCTTACTGTCAGCTTTCCTGAGAGAAAGAAAGATCTATCCTTACATCTACCATGAAACTGAAAGATCATGAATTGCCAGCTGGAATGCACATTAATTAGAGTGTCAGTAGCAGCCATAAATTTTAACCTACTAACTGGACTCAAAAGAGTAAATGAGTCATTTGTCCAAGAGCAAAGCCTCTGCAGGATGCATGCTGCCAGCTAACCAGGTAAATGCCTCGTCCTACTCACAGGATGGAGGCCTTTGAGACAGGTAGATTTGCTGCTGCTTCAGAAATGCCAGCAATTCTGTTTCACTTTGACCTATGTTTACTTTAGTTTAAAGAAAATATAAGTTGCCTCACATAGTTTTAAACAGTGTCTTTTTGGTATCACTCTTTCATATTGCTGTTGCTTTTTACTCTTAAATCTTTCATTTGCATCCCATAGACTCTTCAATTGTTTATTTTTTGTGGCAAAAATACATGACATAAAATTCACCATTTTCAGTGAAGAGTTCAGAGGCGTTAAGTACCTTTACCTTACTGTGCAACATGATTATCATGGAACATTTTTTACCAAACAGAAGCTCTTTTCCCATTAAAAAATAACTTTTCATTTCTCTCTCCCCCTAGGCCCTTTCAATGTCTCTCCTGCTTTCTGAATCCATAAATTTGCCTAGTCTCATATAAATAGAATCATGTAATATGGTGTCCCTTTGTAGCTGGTTTATTTCACTTAGTATGTCTTTAAGGGTCGTCCATGTTGTAATATATGTTAGAATGACCTTCTTTTCTAAAGTTAAATAATAATTCTTATATATATATGATACATTTTGTTCATCTGTTCACTAATCTATGAACATCTGAGTTATTGCCACCTTTTGGTTATTAATAATGGTGCTATGAAGATGCTGTAAATATTGAAACTGCCTTTACACAGAAGAAAAACTAAGTTTAGAACTGATTGTGGAGATGGCAAAATGGAAAATGTATCTGAGGAAGGAAGTAGAGGGAAAAGATTTTTTAAAAAAAGGAAGATAGAAAACTGAGATGAGAAAAGCAAGAGAATCCAGAGTTTAAATTAAAGCACTTTTCAAAATCAGCAAAGGCATACATACTAATAAGTTTCGATAATTTTAAGAATGGATTATAATTTGTATAATTTCACCTTTGAGGGCTTTTTTTTTACTCAGTTTTAATGCTAGGCTTTCTAGAAACACATGTGCCAAATTATCTTTTTCCTCTTTAACATAAAGCAACAACCATTGTGCTTTTTTAAGCAGTCAGGTATTCTAGGTAATGAACTCTTAACCAGTTACTTTCTGATATGAAATAGTAATCAAACTATATCTAAATATATAGTATTGATAGATATAATTCTTCCATTAAATTCTCAATGATTCACAAGTTCCTTAATCTGCAAGTATTTTATCTTTCTTCTTTGTAGTGGGGGATCCCAAGTACCTATTACTGAGAGCATGTTTGATCCTACTAGGTAGGACTCAGAAAGTAAATTGAGTCCAAATCTTGATAAGGTGATAATTGAGTCCTTATGGCTTAAATGAATGTGTATACTTATTTAATAACTTTTTTTAAAGCATCTTATTCCCCTTTTCAGGGAAAAAGATATTGGCTGGAAAGTATATAAGCAAAATACTTAGTTATCAGATGTGACCCTAACCTACTTTGTTCATAGTGCATTTTTCCATTTTAAAATACTTTACAAATAAAAACACAGAACACAATGTATCAAATAATTGCTACTACAGTCAAAGTTATTAATTATAAAAAATACACTTGATATTTTATATTTGAAGAATAAAAATGTTACAGGAATGATGTTTTACATACACTGTCATTAAAGCGTTTCTGAAATCACATTTTCTCAATGGTAACAGAGCTACAGTTCCAACTATGGCACGCCTCAAAGTGGTGATTTAACTACTTAACAATTTACCCAGAGCATTACTCAGGCTATGTGTTTATTTATGTACTGACTATACCTAGAGTCTCTTAAGCAAGCATCATCTTGCATTGAATAAATTTGATAAAATTATCATTTTTATATTTTCTGTTATATTATCGTATAAAAATTAACAAAAATATGCAATAATTGATCATCCTGAGTTTAAATAATTGGACTGATAGGTGGTTAAATATTCTTTCCCAGGAAGCCTGATAAATTATTTGTTATTTTGCAAATTGATTTGTGGTTGAGCAAAAATATTCCTAATGTATTTTTGTAACTTTTCAGCTGTGCAGAGGAAAATATAAAATGCCCAGGTTGATAATAAGTGGAATGCAGCTGAAACCAGCATTTAAAATCTCACTAAAATGAGTTAGTTAAGGCAGTAGTTTTAACCTTGACTGCATAAAAGAATCCCGGGCATCAGCATTTTAAAAAAAAATTGTCCAAACAAACCCAAGTCAAGGTTGGACAGCACTGATGTAAGATACACAAGAAAGAGAAACAAGTTAGGAGAGCATTACAATAGTCCACATGAGAAATAAAACTTCAGTGAGGAAATTTGTCAATGAGCTATCCAGAGGTAGAAACAACCAGACTTCTTTCCCACACATGGGGAAAAAATGGAGCAAAGATGCCATGGTTTCATTGATGATTTTCCTTTTGAGATCAGTTGAGATTGCCATTGAAGAGAACTGGATAGAAATTGCTAGGGGATACCTACCTTTGTGAGTAGGAGAAAGTTAAAAGGAAAACCTGAGTAGAATCAATTGACTGTGGTGTCAGAATGTAAGGACTGAGAATTTCCTACTAGGACTCATCAATATCTCAAGAGCAATTTGGAACAAATATCTGATATGAAATTGTATGGAATTTCAAAGATATTTTCTGAAGTATATGTTTATTAGTTGTCTCCAAAGCTATATTTTATAAAGACACTTGAAGATCCAAGAAAAATAAGCAGACTTACTAAACAGAAGGTAGAGGTTGTAGGCCCAGCTCCACTCATTTCAGCCAATTACTCTGGGGTTAGCCATTCCCCCACAGCTTGTTTCTTACTCTGTTAGGCGGGGATGACAGCACGTGCCTTGCCTGCTTACATGCACAGAGTAGTTGTTCCTATTAAGTTACATAACAAATTTGAAAATACCATGACATAACAGATTGGTAGTAATAAACTTTGTGCTGCTGTTTCACAAGTACATTAATATTGAAATATTTTGGAGGATTCATATTCTTAACAAAGAGGGAAAATAAAGCCATGAAGTCCTTCCTAGGACTCCCTTTTTCAAGGAAATCCCCATCCCACAAGGAATGTGGGATAGGGAAATATATAAATCTAAATACGAATTTTCTACGATGCAGAAATTATATCACTAATGCATTCATAATGTTTAATTCAGTTCTTGGAACCTAGTGGTCTCTCCTAAATTGTCTTTAAAAGTTAATGAAAAACTAACATACAAGATAAAAAGTCATATGAACAGAATACTTTGGTAGTTTTGAGAAAGGATTCAAAAACTGGCACATTACTGGACCACAGTAATAGATATAATAATGAAGACATGATGAATTAATGAATAATGATGAGGGGAAAAGTGTTATTTACCAAAAAGCTACTTCAGTTTATATGTACAAAAGCAAAAAGGTGTTGAAACTATCTTAGATGCAAAATTTAGAGTTAGCGGCAAGGGGAAAATTGTTTTTAAACCTAGAGGACTGGATTTGTCAAGGCCAAGACCGGAAATCAGAGATGAGTCAGAGGAAATGCCCTCAGAAGTGGTGGCACACCCAAGTAATCACTTGCACACTATATCGATCATGACTGCATCTTTCCAAGGGCAAAGTAATTGCTTAATGTTCAGATGTTTTCCTATAACATACTTGCTGCAGTGATCTGCTTTAAATGTAGAAGTTAAACGATGCTGACCATGTCATTTTCGGTCTGCAGGAATAGATAATATCTATGAGAGGGCGCTTCACATCCGCAAACTCCTCTTGACCTTGCCCAGGTCCGTCCTGATAGTGATGAGGTACCTCTTTGCCTTCCTCAATCAGTAAGTACCCTAGTGCTCTGCCAAAATGCCCATCTAAATTCTGTCTGTGTTCTTGGGTCCTATCTATCAGCATTGGTACACTGGGTTCCATCTATCAGCAGAGTCAAAGGAAAAAATGATTGACTATAGACTGAAGGTACGTTTTTCCTCAGCAGATCAAGGTCTTTGTGTGGTAGATGAAAGCACTACCCCAGATACACAAATATGACTGTCCATAAATGCAAAAATATCCAAATACTATTAAAAGTAGTACTTCCCAGTAAAATTATGGTTTTTTTCATCTTCCACCCAAAATTAATGCCACAAATGATGCAAGTCACTTTTTCATTGCAGAAAATTTCTATGATTTTTAATGTTGTAGTTGAGATGCAGAGAAATCATAAATGAGACTTACACACAGATCCAAAAAAGAATATCTGCAAATTCGCCATGATAAAAAGAAATTATTTCTAAAATATTATCTAAAATGATATATCTTAAATGTACTGCATTTTTCTTAAAGAAAAACTTTACTGTTTGGGTTTAGGCAGTTTGATTTTTTAAATTGTGTTTCTTTCTGATATATGGGCTCCATATGAGAACATCTTCCCCAAATCCTACCTACGAGTCCCCTTGCTGTGCAACATTTCAGTTAAGCAGATGAAGAAATCGAAGGAGACAGCAAATTGGAGAAGTGCCTTCTCAGATGGCTTGGATTTTCCCTTCCTAAATTTAGGTTATTTTTCTCATCTCTGTTTCACTGGTTTTGCATACTCAAACGTCATGGAGATTTACTATAACCTTGCAGACTAGTGCTGAAAGTAGGTTAGCCCCGACAACCAATGAGGAAATGCTGGCAGAAAACTAAACAGCATGGGGCTCCACTGTTCACCCTGTGCTGCCAAATATTCCCAGATGGCAGTAGGAACCCACTTATACAGAATTCACCACTGGAAATAAGTGATATCTAGAAAGATAAGTGTAAACTGCTTAGTTACATAGATGCTGTACATTTTTACCTTTAAATATGTCTAGTTGCTCAGGAAGTTGTAGAGATCCAGGAGCTCGCCTTCTTCACCTTCAATTGCATGTGTTGACCCCTACAACCCCACTATGGTATCTATGTTTCTGCTGGCTCTCTCCATGCTGTTCCTCCCATAGTTCCCTGATGCACCCAAGTGAACCCACTGTGAACCAGTGAAACACAATGGATTAGAAAAACAACCTGTTTAATTAAGCAAGTTCTAGAAACCTAAATATAATTCACTGAGAATTTCAACAAAATGGCAAACACACCAGAAGTCAGACAGCTGGCATTGCTCCAACTGGTTCTGCTCAAAAATGTCTCCTGACTGTTCCCACCTGCCTTCATGCACAGACCCAGCCTCTGTGTCAGGAGACTAGATAGGAAGCTTGAAACGAGAGTTTAGGGTCTAGGGATGTAGCACAATAGTAGAGAACTGGCTTACCATGTGGAAGGCCCTGGATTCAATCTCTAGCACTGAGATAAGGGAGAGAGTGATATTAGCTAGTTTTCATTGTAAAATTGAAACCGAGGAATAATATTTTTCCATCACAGTTTTGCTTTTCAAACGAGCACTGAATGAGTGACCTAGAAACATGAAGTGTGAGTCTCCCTGCAAAGCTCAAGTGTGTCTTGAAAATTGGACCATTCTTATCCTGAATCTCATTTCTCCCTCCTGCTCCCATTTTCAAGATCATCTGTAACATGATCATTTGTTATCATGAACTTTTTTGTAAGACTGCATGTTTGAGAAATGGCAGAAGGAGACGGCATATGTTAGCTATGGAAATTATGCTTTTGTATTTTCTGCTTTCTAGAATATCTGATTTCTGAAAAGGGGTTAAATATCTAGCCAGGTGGTATCTCAGTTTCTTTGTGGCTGTCACCATCACACAAAAGTAGTTGAATCTCCTTTTTTTACTTCCATTTGTCATCTGTTCACCTGGATTTTACATTTCCTTTCAAGACTGACATTCTATACACTGAGAGATAGCATTTCTGAACTCTCCTTTGAATAGTATACCCATGTGTTAGAATAAAGAACTGGCTTATTTTGAGTTGCCTGTAAAAATATTTCATAAATGTCCATTACATTGTGTTTAGAAGTTAGCAGTGGAGGGCTGGGGATATGGCTCAGTGGCACAGTGCCTGCCTGGAAAGTATAGTCCTGAGTTTGATTCCCAGTACAAAAAAAAAAAAAAACAGTGATTAGTTGTAAATAGGTAACTAAAAATCTCCCCCAAAGTTTGCCTGCCTTAAATAGAATGAAATAATTGGTTTCTCTTCCCCATTTCTTGTACTCTTTTATTGTCACCTACTATTGGTAGATTTACCCAAAAACAGATTATAAAGTCTGGAATTTTTATCCATTCTCTTTCAATACTTAAAAAGAAAATTACCTCTGTTTTCATCTGAACTTTTTTCACGGCTTGTTGGAAAAAACTGAAATCTAAGGTATTTTTGAATAGTGCAAGGACAAATTTATTAAAGACATTTGTAAAGCTCTATGGAAATCATACTGTATTTCCCAAATTTGAGTCTGACCACAAAATTTCCCAGTGATCCTGATCTCCACCAGCGTGGCTCTTCTATCAACTCGCAACTTAGAAAAGCACCATTCATTAAGCAAAGAGCACCTATATCCCCTTCTCAGTTTCTACCAAGTTGAAGATTCTAAGTCATTTTACTTTCTTTGGAGAACCATCTCTTAAGTATTACAGAACAGGGATCCCTGTACAGTACAGGTCTCTGGCCTGTTAGGAACTGGGGCACACAGCAGTGGTTGAGGGGCAGGGAGCAAGCAAAACTTCATCTGTGCTTATAGCCCCTTGCATGGCTCCCCTTTCCACCTGAGTTCTGTCTCCTATCAGGTCAATAGCCACATTCGATTCTCCTAATAGCATGAACCCTGCTGTGCACTGCGCATGCCAGGGATCTAGGTCGTCCACTTTTTTTAATCATTCCGAACCCCTCCCCCCAACCTACACACTTGTGGAAAAGTGAAACTGCCAAAAAGTTTAGGGACCAGCAAGATAGTATATCATTTTATTCTTCTAATAAAAATCTTATTTTCAGAATATAAAATATTCTTATTAAACATGTTTTCTTTTTTTCCCTCTTGCTCTTTTACAACTTCTTTCTTGCTTCCTTTCAAAGTCTTTCCCAATACAGCGATGAGAACATGATGGACCCTTACAACCTGGCCATTTGCTTTGGCCCCACACTGATGCCAGTCCCAGAAATACAGGACCAGGTGTCTTGCCAAGCACATGTGAATGAAATTGTCAAAACGATTATCATCCACCATGAGGCCATTTTCCCAGATTCTAAGGAACTGGACGGCCCTGTTTATGAAAAATGTATGGCTGGAGATGACTACTGGTGAGTCAAAAATTTTAGTTCTCTTTCTGCCAAAAAAATAAAATTTTACATGCACATGTATCTATAACATAGAGGCACAAATACCAACTAAATTAGGAAAAAGAAGTATCCATATGCCATCAATGCTTCCAGTTTAAAACAAAAAAAGCAGCAGCAGTAACATTTGAGACAACTGAGCATCCTAAGATCCATGGCAGCACTAGTATTCTATTATGCAAACTCATATTCCTCACTCTTTTCTCCAAGGTTTGTATCTTTTAGATAAATCTACCCTGTGCACATTATTTCTTTCATTTATCATAAGGATTCTGCCAAATAAGAAAAGCTAATGAGCCTGCCAGGTGATTAGTAGTAATTGGAGGCAGCCTAGGGTATATTATGCCATTTTCTATTGCTATGATAGACTACTACAGTCTGGGTAACTTATTTTTTTTAAAAAAAATTCATCTCACAGTTCTAGAGGGTAGGAAATCTAACATCAAGGTGCTGCCGTTTGGAAAAGGCCATCTGGCTGTGTCATAACATGGTAGATAGCTTCAGACACAAGAGCAAAGGAACACATGGGCTTAGTTCTCCATTACTCTTCTTAAAAAAATATTAATTCCAGCATGCCTCCCCCATCACCTCATCACACCCTAGTTACCTCTCATAGTCCCACCTCCAAATACGTTCAGCATGTGAGTTGGGGGATTAAGTTTCCAGCACAGGACCTTTGGGGACACATTCACACCATAGCCCCAGGTATGACTGATTTGAAAGTCTACATGAGTCTTCCCCCTCAACAGCCTCCCTGTCTACCTCAAAAACTGCCTGGGAAGCTAGGATTTGACAGCAGCTAGAAAAAGACATGTCTAAATCCTTCAGTATGGATTCTGCTGAGAATACTGTATTTCCCCATTTCCTTACAGAGGATTAAATAGAAGTAGGGCAAGTAGCTGAAAGGTGGAAAAATACTTTTGTTTTATTTAAACCATAGTAAGATGCTTAAGAAAACTGTTACGTATTTCCAGAAATATTGCTTTCCAAATTGACAAGAAAGGATGCTAGATTCCAGTTCTCTAGTGCAACCAATAACTTTACACATGAAATTCAATTCAGAAATATTTACTTGACTACTCATCATGTCCAAGTTACTGACTAAAGCTTGGCTGTGGCAAGATAAATGAATAAATCCCAGCCTTCCTGAGGTATATAATTTTATTTTCATATCATTTGTTTTAAGACCAGTGTTGGATACGTGTTTAGCAACCTCAAATATCAGGGCTCTATTGGTAAGCTCTGCTGTGTTATTCATTTTGTCAAAGACCAAGTGGATCTCTGAGCAATATTATTTGATGTGTTGTATTCTAGAACATTTTGTAGTTACTTTTTCCAAATAGAGTAGAAACCTACATAATAGTCTTCTAGCCAGTAACAGTGCATCCTTCTGCTTATACATAGTGTTTTCTTTAAGTATTGCTCATTTTAAACAGAAGATCAATAATACAGTGATTATCTTTGTCCCCTAACACCAGCAACATAAGTGAGTTTTTATAGTTGTGACAGGTTTGTATTTGTGGCCAGTACATTTTATCAGCATATATTTGAGGAGAGAGAATGGTAATGTTAAGGATAAGTTCTAAAAGAGGATAAAAATAATGACTCAGATACAGAAATGAAATAAATACATATCAAGAAATGATGCGAAAGATGCTATAATCAGTTCAAAAGAAAAATCAAAGCACCATAAACTTAAATCTCATAAAAGAATGATGAATCAAATTTACAAAAACTGGTCTGTTTTTAGATCAACAATCCAACATAGTTTACCTTAATTGAACTAGTTTGCATTTCTGTGGATAAGAATGATTTGTAATGCTACCAGTTTCCTGTAAGTTAGTCTCTGTAATAGAACTTTTAGTAAAATTGTAAAATAACCTAGCCAAGTCAGTAAGGATAATGCCTGTCCTCACAGAACACAAAATCAAGGGAGAATGTGTACCATTCCATCCTTGGATTATCCAGTAACTTTTTTGCCATTAAAAGTTTTAGATTTTCCTTTGAAGTAGCAATTATTCACTTTAAAAATTCTCTCCACTATGATTTATAAATTGACTTACAAGTTTTTACTTCTGCTGCACAGTGACAGCCCATACAGTGAGCACGGTACATTGGAGGAGGTGGACCAGGAGGCTGGTACAGAACCCCACACCAGTGAAGATGGTATGACTTGTACTCTTGCTATTATAAAACCAGACTCCCTATCCTTTTCTTCCTTTTTTGACAATTCTTTATGTTGAAAACTCAGTAGATGCAAAAGGATGTTTGTAAAATATGTGTGAGGTATAAAGAATATTAAATGAACACTCACAGAACCCCTACTGAGTACAAGGGGAAATAATTACCTTTGTTGCATCGCTCATCATCGTCTTCCTTACCTGCCTCCAAGGTAACCACTTCGTTTGCGTTTTTTAATAGTTTTTTTGTTTTCTATCTTCCTGAACTTTTTATAAAGGGTCATCATATATATGTTGATGACTTTTTCTATTCAATAGTATATTCCTGAAATTCATTCACAATGTTGCATTCAATTATAAGTGTTTGCTACACCACCATTTAATAGCCCCATCTATATGTCACTTCTATTCTTAATAAATATGGGAGGCATTTTCTGTTTTTTGCCAATAAGAACAGTGCTATGCATCACTATGAACATTTTAAAATATCTCCTACTGGAAATATATGGCAGTTTTTCTAGAATTATACAACTAGGAGTATTTGTGTCTTCAACTTTACTACGCATTGCTACCTATTTTTGAAAATGGTGATAATAGTACTCATTCACAAACAATGAGCTTTCTCATTGTACATTCTAATTGTACTTTTGAAATAGTTTAACCTCTGTTAAGGTTGTCTATATGTAATGGGATCTAGTGTGATTTTAATTTGTATTTCTCTGATTCCTAATGAAGACCTTCTTTTACAATATAGTGTATCGTGTGGTAATGCCAAGTTAGAAAACAGTTACCAATCAAGAGATAATTTGTTAGACTTCCCAAGAGAAAGGAATAAGCCACACTGTAGGAGACCACATGGGGAGTCCTTGAGGTCAACCAGGAGGCAGAAGGACCAAAAGGAATTTATTGTGGTTTCACTGGGAAGGAATAGTGAGGTAAGGTAAATTGGAGCAGAATTGGCTAGTTTGAATGATTTTCATGTGATCTGGGACATAGTACCATCTCAAATTGTTGTTGTGTGTCTCTGGGGTGATTAGAGAAGAGGATAGCCTGGAGTGTGAGAGCTCAACAAAGATGGTGGTTGGGGTGTTGGCTTTGGATTGGTTGGGTTGTATTTGAAAAGCTTGCTGAGATGAGTTGTTACAATCTCTCGGAATTGGCCAACCCAATGGGAATGGTCCCTCCAGGATCAGGAATGCCTCAAAGGATAGGTTAAAAAGAATAAAAGGCATGAGGAGCACAGATGTGTACATTTTTATATTTCAAATTCTTCTTTTGTGAACTTCCTATCAAGCTTTTTGCCCATTTTTCTATTGAGTTTTCGTATTGTTTTGTTTGGTTTTGTTTAGCTTCATATAGTTTGACTTTGATCTCTCTCTCACCTGGCCTGACTGAAAATGTTTTTCCTATGGATTAGAACTCCCTGTTTGTCTTCCTTCCAGCTCTTGGCAATCACTGTTCCACCCTTTGATTCTATGAATTTGACTATTTCAGATACCTCATATAAGTAGAGTCATGCAAGATATTGGCCCATTTTACTTAGCAATATGTTCTTTAGGTCCATGCTTCTTGTCATTTATCCATTTCTTTATCCATTCATGTATCTCTGGAAATTGATATTATATCTATGTTTTGTCTACTGCGAATAGTGCTGCAATGAACATAAGTGTGTTAATATCTATTTGAGATTCTGTTTTCAGTTTAGATAGATATACAAATTGCTGGACTATAAAGTACTTCTATTCCTTTTTCTTTTTGCACTGGCAGATGCCAAACCCAGGCTTTGTGCAGGCTAGGCAAGTGCGCTCTACCATGAAGCTATATCCCAGCACTTTTGAAATTTTGTTTTGAAACAAGATTTCACTAAGTTGCTTGCTGGCCTTGAACTTCCAATCCTCCTGTCTCAGTATCCCAAGTAGCTGGAATTTGCAACTGTATGCCTCCATGTCCAGCCTATATTTAATGTTTTTAGGAACCCCATACTGTTTTCCATAGAACCTATACCATTTTGCATCTGAACCAACAGTGTGCAAGGGTTTCAGCTCCCCACATCCTTGGCAACATTTGTTATTTTTTGTTTGCTTTTATAATAGCCATCATAATACATTTGAAGTGATATTGTGTGTGAGTTTTTTGCATATCCCTGATACTTAGTAATACTGAGTACATTTTCATGTGGCCTTGGCCATTCATGTGTCTTCTTTTGTCCCCTGTTCTCTTTTAAATACTTTAAGGTTTGTCTTCCACACATAGATATTATTGCACCAGGAACTTATTTGGGAGTATAGTGTGAGGTAGGGATCAGTTCCCTTTTCCTCTTTATAGATATACAATTGTCTCAGCATAAATTGTCTTTTCCCGCTGCTCTAAGTTTCTGCCATAAACCAAGTGTCCTCTATGTGCAAACATATTCCTGTGCTCTGTTCTTTTCCACTAGTCTAGCTGTCTGTCCCTACACCACCTTAATTTTGATCCTTTTAATAAATCCAAATAGTTAGAAAGTAAGACCTTTAACTTTTGCCTTTTAACAATCATTGCCCCTTTGCAATTCCACTTAGGCTTCAGACTTAGTTTTTCAAGGTTTTTTGTTTGTTTCATTTTTTTATCTATCTTCAGTACTACAATACTGGGTTAGAACCCAGAGATTCATACATCCTGTGCAAACAATGTACCAGTAAGCTACATCCCCAGCCAATTTTTCAAGTTCTTAAAAAATAATAACTAAAAAGCACCCTAAAAACCTTCTGGGATTTTGACTACAGTTGTGCTAATTTTACATATATTAATAGAGAGAATTATCTGTACAACATTCAGTCTTTACTCCATGAACATATTTTTAATTATTTATTATCTCCCATTTAGCTTTCATAGCCTCAGAGGTCATTGTGTTTCTCATTGATACTTTTAAAGTTTAGCATTTAGCATTATCAACAATCTATTTTTTAATAAAAACTGTTAGCTTTTTCTTACTACCTGTTTAACTGCAAACACAAAGTCTTTTCTTTCTCTCTTTTAGCTGTGACTAATCTGGTATAAACCATCCACTGAATTTTTAATTTGTTTATTTCTATATATTTTATTGGGTGTATGTTCACGTATGCTTTTGCTTGATCATTTTATAGTCTTTTTCTCTTTACTCAAAAAATTCTTTATACCATTTCAGATTACATCTTCTATAACTTTAATACATAAACCCAAATTTTTTGTTGGTTCTCAATCTTTGACTCTCATTTTCCAATATATTTTTATGTTGCTTACATCTTGGGGGGAAGTTCAGGCTCAATTGAAGATAAGTTCCTCCAGAGAGAGTTTTCATTTACTTCTGCCTAAGGCACATCCAGTCAAGGGCAACACTGAATTCCTAGCTTGAAGTTTATCAAACCACCCAGTTAAATTGTGAATTTTTACTGCAGAACTGCCTAAGGATGGGAATGTGATTGAAATTCTGATAATACATTCCAAAGTTTGATATAGATTAGTATTTCCTTAATAAGAGGAGCAAGTGTAAAGTGAAAGAGATGGTTATATAACCTATGGAAAGGTATGGAAGACTAGGGGTGCAGGGAGGAGAGCTATAAACTAGAAGTTCTAAAAGAACAAAGTTTTATAAATACTTTTAGAAAATTGCTATGAAGTCTGCTGAGATACTGAGAGTATGTATGATTCTTTTGGTGGAGAATGAGGATATGTAGGTTCCCCATCCTAAGCAGGCCCTAGACTTGGCAAACTATTGGGAAGGGGGTCAGACTTAAATCACAAAGCTGAGAAATGGCCCTTAAAGCAAAATCTGATTTATATGTTCTAGTGTTCTCTTTACCTCTCTAGATTCCCACTTTCATAAATTTTTTGTTTGTTTGTTTGTTTGTTTGGTCTTTAGTATTTTTTACTGTCATGATAACTTATTAATGAAACTATGGGGGTTTTTGAAACTACAGTTTTTTAAAATACAGCATTTTAGTTGTTTTTCGAAGGAGGGCAACTAGGATGTCTTATGTCTATTAAATGCTAAAAAACAAAATTGCCTTGTGTTTTAAAAGTAAGGTGACTTGAAATGTTCTGAACTTAAATTACAAGGCACTCTTTTTTAGGGGGTGGGGAGGGTACTGGGACTCAAACTCAGGACCTCGGGCTTGTCAGACAGGTGCCGTGCCCCTGAGATATATCCATGACCCATAAGACATTCTTTAAAGTGAGAACTTCTATTTCTATGCTGTTGCTCTTGAAAATTTCTGTGCCCTACCTATACTACCATGTTTTCTCTTAGGTTGAACTTTTTTGTTCTCCTTAAGTTCATTCCTTTTCTCTGCTGATTTCTCCAAGTGTGTATTTGTCATTTTTCCATCACTGGGACAAAATGTCTGACCTGAAGTTTTGTGGCTCACAGTTTCAGTGGATTCAATCCACGGTTAGCTGGCTGCAAGGCAGAAATGGTATTGCAGAATGGCCTGGCAGAGAAAAGCTGTACACTGCATGCCAACCAGGAAGCAGAATACAAAAGTAGCCAGAAACAAGAAAATACTCTCCCAGCTCACACCCCCAACAATCTACCTGTTCTGACCAGGCCCTGTCTCCAAGTAACATAGTCAGCTATGAACTTATCAGCAGACTAATCTGTAACTGTTTCCTTGCTTCCTTCAGTGGCAGGAAAAGCCAGGATAAAGCCTCAACCACCTCTTTTCCCAAACAGCTATCTCACCACAATGCCATTTTCAGTTGTTCTTATCTCTTGACTGTATGAGAGAAACTGTTGAGTACTCTGTTTTATATCACTTTGATCATGTTTAGCTGATTTTGCTGGAAGAAAAGGGTTGGTTACAAAGGACAGATATCCTGTCACACAGCTAAACTCCAAAATCCTGTAACTAAATTAACTAGAATATTGATTATCTTTTTGATCATGGGATCTGTATTTCTTTTCTGTGTCCTCCACACAGTAGAAACAGCAGCTTTCATTTTCAAAAGACAGGCTGTCACAGAGCAAACATCCTGTACAAGGGCAGTAGGTAACACATGTAGGAGGAAAAATATCACAGAGCATAAGATTCCCAAGAGACATGCTGTACAAGTATTTCATATAAAATTACAAGAAACACAAATTTAAGGCTTGATAGTGCCATGCAGTCAGGGTATGAGTTCTACTGAATTTTCTTCCCTTTTGCAAAAAATTCTAATAGCCATGAAAAAAAACCCTACATGATCATGTTATACTCTTCCTATTATTGGTATCAGCACTAGCAGCATTCTATAAAGTCTCTGGGGAATCTTAAGACTCTGGGTTGCTGTATCTTAAAGGGCCATGGTGCATTCATGCCCTGAGATTGATTTGCCATGCAATGCCTAGATGTGTGTAAATAGCTTATTGATTGACACTTGACTATGAAATGGCTCTCAGGGGAATAGAAAGAGTCAAAATTATAAAATTGCTCAGAATTACTAGTTGATATACTAGGATTGCCAATAAAATATTCTTTGGATTTATTTGGTCATTCTTTCATAACCTGCCCACCTCTCAATAAAATAAACAGATAATCCTCTTGCTAGTTGTTTCAAAAAAATAGTAATAAGCAGAAGAAATGATGATTATTGAAATCATGATTAAGGAATTATGATATATGCATATTGTTAAGTTGTCTTAACTAGTCTGTGACCAACATTAACAACACATGACTGAATGGCACTAACGAAAATTTGTGATTCTAACTTCATTTGTCTTTGATTATGGGATTATAAAAATAGATTGTGCCCCATATCATGTGTTTATATCTTTTAATTTTTGTTTTAGTAAAACCAAATATAAATACAGTGTTACCTCATATCAGGAACTTGTTTTGTTCTAGGAGTTTGGAAAAAATGGCTACATTTGTATTAGTGCTAGAAAAATGGCCATAGTCACGTTTGTCACCTGATGTAGAGTCTGCAAACCAAAACAAAATTTCACCAAGTGCTTTTGTTTACAAACCACATTGTTGGCAAACAAAAGTGTTTGTGAACCCAGGTACCCTGTATGTCAATATGCAAGAATTTTGAAATTATATAGTAAAATTATTTTTAATGTTTGTCATTATTCCTTCTTCTGTCTTTCAAGAAAAACTGAAGCATAAATTTTGCTCTCGTCTCAGATCAGTTAACATTGCTTCTTTATCTGCAAATTTATCCTGTCCTTTTTGAAGTAGACTTACAGAAGCAAATTGTCATTTGTATTGTTTTAATAAAACACGATAGTATCAGTGGAGAATACCAGAGTGTTACCATGTGATCTAAAAGCTACACTCTGTTGTTGAAAGACTTCGGCCATATAATCCATTTATGCCTGATTGCAATTTTTTGAATTTTTTTATGAAATTCATATGTTGCCTAGAAAAATTCAAGGAACAAGAATTTGAAGAGGAAAAAAAATGTGTTATGTCTGTTATTATGGGTGTTCCAAAGGCAATGAGGGATTAAAAATTTATTTTTACATGCTTTATATGCAGATTTTAGTGTTTTGGTACTGCAATATGAAATACTACTTACCTCAAACATCACTCACTAGCAAAAAGATGGTGTATTTTTCTTTGTTTTTAAAATATGTTTGCTTAAATTTATCCAGCAATTTTATATAAGGTAAAAACTAAGCCTTTCCATTGTTAGTTTTATGTCTATAACCTGGAGAATCTTGAATTTACCAAATAAGAAACAAGTCTACCTATCTACACAAGAATTTCTCATTCTCTTGTTATAGTTTTAGATCAGCAGTGTCCCCCAAAGGCCTCATGCACTCATAGACCGGACTTTTGGAAGGTGATTGAATTATGAGGGCTATAGCTGATTTGCTCATAGGAGGTGGCACCTGGTCAGAAGAGGACTGATGAAAGTGATCATTATGTATATCAAATGTGTTCCAATAAAATTAATTTTTTAAAAAAAGGCAGGTCACTCTCATCCTGCCCTCAGAGCCTACTGCTCCTCTCTTCTTTTTCTGCTTCCTGGTGACCAAAAAGTGAGCCGTCATTGATGGGTGTACCATTTCTATGGTTAAGCCTGCTGACTGTGGACTAAAACTTCTTAACTGTGAACAAAAATAAATTTCTCCCCTCTTAAATTCTGGGTGTTCAGTATTGTGTCCCAGCAAAAAGAAAGTAACTAAGACAATTTCCTATCCTTACTCCTTTTATTTCTCTCTTGTCTAATTGCTCTGGCTAATGCTTCCAGAAGTATATTGAGCAGAAGTGGTGATAGTAGACATCCTTGTTCCTGATTTTAGAATGAAAGTTCTCAGTTTTTTACAATTTAGTATGATGTTGGCTGCTGGTTTGTCATAGATGGTTTTGATCAGATTAAGATAAAGACCATATATTCCAGTTTTCTGTCGAGTTTTTTATCATGACTGGATGTTGGACTTTGTCAAATGCTTTTTCTGCATCTATTGAGATAATCATGTGTTTTTGTCCTTGGTTCTGTTGATATGGTTTATTACATTTTTTGATTGGCATTGAACCATTCCTGCATCCCTGGGATCACATAGGTAAAACCCTTGAAAGTACAGGTGTAGGCAAAGTCTTTATGAACAAAATCGCAATCACACATGAAATAATACAAAGAATCAGCAATGGGGACTCATCATATTAAAGAGCTTTTCCACAGCAAAAGAAACCACCAGCAGAGTGAACAAACAACCCATAGAGTAGGGAAAAATCTTTGCCAACTGTTCTCAGACAAAGAGCTAACATCTAAAATATATAAAGAGCTAAAAAATATCAGACTTTTTTGTAGTCAGAGTTTACACAGAAAAAAGATTTAATTCAGGGCACATAATTTATAGGATTATTTTAAAATATTCACCCAAATTGTCAAATAAAAAAAATGAGGGAGATCTGTCCACACACTAGAGACCCAAAGAATCCAGCTGAGGGCCTGGATCCCATGCGAATGTCCTGCACTAGTGCAGCTGAAGACCTAGAGCCCATGGCAGTGCCCTGCATGAGTTCAGTCAGAGGCCTGAAGCCCATAACAATGATTCATGCAAGTCTGTATCAGGGATCTGCACTGGGAAGGCCCAAAGATCAATGGTGGAAGCTAGAAAGCCTGCACCAGTGGGATGAAAGATCTGTGCCAGCAGGCTGAGGGATCTGCACTGGAGCCAGGAAGAGACACTCAAGGAAAGGACCAGAGAGAGCTCTTCCAAAGAAAACTACAGCTCTCCTCAGTGACAGCAAGGATCTGATAAGAATAGCTGTGTTCCTGTCAGGAAAACCAGCAAGACAAGCTTCTCTAGGCGAATCAACAATGCAACATCTTCTCCTCCAGCTCTCTTTTTGGGGAAAAAAAAGACAATAGAAGGAAAAAATGGAAACAAGGAGCAGAAGACAGGTTGAAGGGTAGAGAGGGGACTGGGAGAAAAAAGAAGAATCAAGATATATTATGCAGCTGGGCATGGTGGCACACACTTATAATCCTAGCACTCTGGAGGCTGAGGTAGGAGGATTCCTGTGAATTCAAGGCTAGCTGGGGCTACAAAGTGAGTTCAAGGCCAGCCTGACCTGCATAGCAAAACTCTGTTAAAAAAAAAATGTACTCTTACAAATTCCCTGTGATGATTATGATCATTGTATATAATGTACCAATAAAAAATTAAAATCTATGAAAAAATATTGAAGTATGAAACACAAAGTGCAAAAAGGTATTGAAGATATTGCAGTAAACTTTGGGGAGAATAAAATTTTAAAATAGGAATATTTGTTACCAAAGGAAATAAAAAACAATTTCCTGAAAATTTTTGATAGGTTTTAGTCTCTTACACTGTACATATTCCAGAGCATTTTTAAATTAGCACATGCCCAGTTTTTACATGTTTACTCAAGTTTACGCCCAGTTTTTACAAGTTTAGGAAGTTCAATCAGTTTACTCACCTATGTTGATTGCACGGATCAAGGTGTGTTGGTGGGCCAGGAAAGGAACCATTGCTTGTTTTGAGGATTTTCTTATAGTAAACTGAATCACAAAAAGCATCTCTTATGGTACTTCGCTCTGTCCTCTTGTTTACCTCCATATTTGATCACAATTAAATTGGTAAAATTCCAGCTCCAGGCTTAGAGTTCAATATTTTATATATATTTTTTAGCTTTTTGTTAAGATCATTGTAGATTTGCATGCACTTACAAGAAACAGTATAGAAAGATCCCAAAACCCTTCGTGGTGATAATGTCTTACAGAAATGTAGTGCAATATCATGACTAGGAAATTGATGATACAGTCTATCCATCATAGTCACATTGCATCAGATTTACATGCTCTCCTTTGTGTATGTTTACTTAGTTATTTATAGTTTTATGTACAGATTTGTGTGATCACACTCAGTCAAGATAAAGAACAGTTCCATTGCAAGGATTCCTTACAGTACCATGTATAACCTGTCACTCACTTTATCATCTTCCCAGCCACAATCCCTGCCAACCTCTCATCTGTCCTCCATTTCCATATTTATGTAATTAGAAAAATGCTACATAAGGGAGTTGGTGCAGTATCTACACTTTTGAGATTTGACTTTTTCGCTTGCTGTTTTTGAGTATCTTTTAATTGCTATGAAACATCATTTTTAATCTGATCTTTTAATTTCAATAGAGGGCAGTCTAAGGTATGCTTGTTTCATAATTAAGATCAAAAATTTGTTACTGATGCAAAAGAAAAGTTATCATTACTTTTGCCAGTAGCTTGATGGTTCAATACTACAAAAAAATTAGGCAATTAGAGGTATTCAAATAGTATTTATTTGGTAATTTTACTTGATTTTTTTAAAATAAGCTAATAAAGTATAAACATCCTAGTGTTTTCTGGGATGGTGCTTTTCACATGCTATAAACCATATGAACATGTTACAAGGGAACTCTGTCAATGTCAAAAAATACTGGAGCAATTATGGAGGATATTATAACCAAGAAGAGATTTCATGTATTGTATTACAGAGTTTACATATTTTTATTAGACTGTTGTCATATCTCTGGTGAGAAACTGGAAATGAAGATATAATGTTCAATTTTTCTTTGCCTGAAAATCTGGTGACAGGTAGAAAATTTTTCAGTATCTCTTTTAACTGCCGGTTTCTTCCTCCTTTATGATTTTGTTTTGTTTTGTTTTTGTTACTCTGTTCAGTCTGGGTATTAAAATGTCCTGTTTGTTTCTAAAGCCTCATATCATTTTCAGGTAGTGTGTCTTGACTTTCTAACAACCCTGTCCCTTTCCATGTTCTGGTCTGTTCCTTGCAGAATGTGAGCCAATAGAAGCAATAGCCAAGTTTGACTATGTTGGGCGGTCTGCCCGAGAACTGTCCTTCAAGAAGGGCGCCTCCCTGCTGCTGTATCACCGCGCGTCGGAGGACTGGTGGGAAGGCAGACACAATGGGATTGACGGGCTGGTACCACACCAGTACATAGTGGTGCAGGATATGTGAGTAGTCCCAACTTGAGTGGCCTGGGTGTTCTCAGTAGAGGATGCTACCTGTTTTTCTTAAATGGATACTAGTCTTCTGACAAAAGAGCAGAAGAGGTTACAAAGAGAAAACTGAGCTGGACTCATTTCTTCCCCTTCTACTGGCTCTGTGCAAATAGTACTTCAGGACCAGCAGGGAGTCATTGCTCAAACTCTGCCAGGACAGTGGGAGCAACAACCAGTGGGAGACATGTTGTAGCACCACCATAGGAGAATAACTCCTGTGCAGAGCGTGAATTTAACAGTTGAAGTGACATTAGCAGTTGTAAAAATAGCAGCGCTCTCCTCGTGATGACTGTCTACTTTTTTCATTTTCAGATTCTCAAGAGAGAGAGGATAATGACTTACAGTCTAAGGCAGTCACTCTAGGATTTTTGCTGTTGTCTTAAGTGTGCTAAGAAAGCTCTAATTTCAAAAATACTTAAAGATATGGGAAAATGGCCATAATATATTAAATGAAAGAAATAAGTTACAACACCATGTATACTGTATAACCCTTATTTTCTGAGTTGTGTATTTGACAGTGTGCTGCCAATCTAAGAGTAACTTTTCAAGGGAAAAAAATATACTATATAAAGTATATGAAAGTATTTTATGGTTTAGCATAATTTTAGAAATATTAAAATGAGTAGATTAGAGTTCAGGAAATATTATGGTGTATATAAATGTGGAGTCATATATATCTAAACTACCTAAAATATAGATAGCCAGAGTATAAATATTATATGCACACGATCATATATATGTATTCCAGGCATAGGAAAAAATTATCTCTCACTATTATGGATGATTGTTATTTTACTCTTTTTTGCATATTTGAAATTTTCAATCTACCTGCAAAAAAAATGAATAATTTTTAGATAAAAAGTATATTAATTTAAAAAATAAAAACTGGGCATAGTGGTGCACTCCTGTGATCCCAGCACTTGGAAGGCTGAGGCAGGCAGATCACTGCAAGATTGAGACCAGCCTGGGCTACAAAGTGACCCCAAGGCCAGACTGAACTGCATAGCGAGACCCTGTCTCAAAAAAAATAAAAGATACATATACACATATATGCCAAGCTTTTTTTTTTCTTTTTCTTTTTGCTTCTATTCATCTATCAAAAGAATTTACTTTTGTTTTGGGGTTTATTGTTGTTGTTGTTGTTGTTTGGGGTTTTTTGGTACCAGGAATTGAACCCAGGACCTCACACTTGCCAGGCAGGTGCTGTGCACTGAGCTATATCCCCAGCCCCTAGACCTTCACTTTTGATTCTCACTGTTTCAGAGATGACACGTTTTCGGACACTCTGAGCCAAAAAGCCGACAGTGAAGCCAGCAGTGGCCCGGTCACTGAAGACAAGTCCTCATCCAAGGACATGAACTCGCCCACAGACCGCCATTCTGATGGCTATTTAGCCAGGTAAGTGGAGTCTGGTAGCCACGCTCCTAGGCCTCTGCTTCTCCAAGGGCTCTGTGGAGCCCCATACCTCCACCTTGCCGTAGTACTCAGTGTGACAAGCTCTCCTATTTTCTCTTATTTCTGTGGATGTCTAGACAAAGAAAAAGAGGAGAGCCACCCCCTCCACTAAGGCGTCCTGGCAGGACCAGTGATGGCCATTGTCCCCTCCATCCCCCACATGCTCTTTCCAACTCCTCAGTTGATCTGGGGTCCCCCAACCTGGCCAGTCAGCGTGGCCTGCTGCAGAACCGTGGCCTCAATAACGACAGTCCAGAGAGGAGGCGCCGGCCTGGCCATGGAAGCCTGACCAACATCAGCCGGCACGACTCCCTCAAGAAGATTGACAGTCCTCCTATCAGAAGGTCCACGTCATCAGGGCAGTACACAGGCTTCAATGACCATAAGCCACTGGACCCAGAGACAATTGCTCAGGTACAATGCTTTTAATGGAATATTGCAGTTTAAATACCTCAGCGTGAGAAAGGTGACACGAAGGATTTATATTCTACACCTATGTTTTTGTAGAGAATCAACTAAATAAAACACAAAGGAAATTAGCTCATTCTGTAATTTAAGACCCAGCTGTTAAGTCATATTTGAAGAACTATTTGTTATTTGAAGGACCCCAGTGCGTATGACAGTTCATATCTGTTTTTATATTCATTTAAACAGAGACATGGGATATAGGAACTGGGACATTCAAACCCATCTCTAATGAATATCCAGGAAGTTTTTGGAAAAAAAAAAAAAAAAGAATGAGAAAAGACTAACCCAGCAGATTCTAAATAAATTTCAAAGCTAGGACAGGAGATCAATAGATGGAACAGAGTAGAGAGCCCAGAAACAGAATGATAAAGATGACACTTGTAACTTAGGGAGTAGAATGATGGATTAGTCAATAAATAATGTGATTGATAATGGTTACCATTTGAACAACAGCAGACATAGATCCTGTGTACCTTTTGAATACACACATCTTAACTTTGCAATACCAACTGTAGAAAAGGGCACTGTAATTTGTTTCTAGTACTTAGAATTGTCGAAGTAAATAGTGCTAATGCAACTGTCCATTGTTCTATCATTTTGCCCCCTGTTTTTTTTATGTAGCGTAAGATATCAGAAAATATATTTATGGCTAATAACAGAGGAGGTAAGTTGATTCTGGGTTCAACATTTGAGTAGTCTGAAGCATCTTCCATCTATCACTCAAACTTAAAAACTACCAAAATAGATTTTTTATAGAGAGGATAAATGAGAACTGAATGAAACAAACCTGACATGAATTACTCTTATAAAAAGTACCCAGAGAAACCTGCCCTGACATGACACATTTCTAAGCTATTTTGAGTGTCCTAATGAAAAAGAATTTTGGATAGCAAATTACACGTAGATTGTGTGAGGAGTTTAATGTATTTTTCAAAAATTAAATGAATTTTAAGTCTGCAACAGTTTCTCAGCAAGAATCGAAAGGGCTTTTGACCTTTTTGGTTTTTTCTATTAAAGTTCTATGTAAGGCCCTTTGAGAAAAATTTAGAACCAGTGATATTTGATTATAGCAGAACTTAATGATTTGAGAATCCATAGCCTCATGGTGTGTAATAAGCAAATGAAAAATCAATTGGGTTAGAGAGATATTTGGGAACTTGGGATTAGGAAGGCATAAGTTCTGTTTAGTGCTTTTGTTTCTAGAACCAAGAAATTCTTTTATTATAGATCATAAAAATAAAAATTCAATAGCTAAAACAGGCTCTACACATACTCTGGGGAAAACACTTGTAAGAAACTATCCATATGTTCAGCAGCAAATGGAAATCACATATGAAAGTAATCATTTAAAAAGTGATGTCACCCTCACAAAATAACTCCCAGCTTTGTCCTGTTTATCTTTCCATCTCCAGTCTTCAGATTTTCCCATAAAGGCAAGTAAACATGTCATCATGGTTTGCACACAAAAATATGCAAATTCTTTTATCAAACAAATCAGTTGAATCCCTAGTGGAGATTTTTTTGAAGGACACATTATCCATATGTGATCATCGTGTTCTAATTTATTCATTGTCAGAGACTAACTTTATATCATATCTGCCTTATTCATTTAACAAACTTATCATTTACTGTATACCAGGTCCTGTGACAGGTTTTGTAGCAAAAATGTTAAAAAAGTGACTGCCTTCCAGCCTATATACCCATCAATAGGCATTTGTATAAAGAAAATTTGCTGTCTATATGTAATGGAATACTATTCAGATGTAAAGAATGACAAGTTTGAGACATTTATAGGAAAATAGATGCACCTGAAAAATACAGTGTTGAGTGAAATAAACCAAACAGATACACAAGCTTGAATACCATGTGGTATCTCTCATTTGAGTGAGGCAAAGTACAAACAAAGAAAATGATAAAGGAAGGATAGAAAAAGTAAAAGGGATGAGTCTCTTGCAATAGAGAAGTAGTCCAAGGGAACAGAGTGAGGAGGAAGAGAAGGGGAAATGAGAGGAATAAAGCTGTGTGGTGTATGGGAACCTAATAACCCCAATTAATCTAAAACATTAGATGCCATAACATGAGGTAAGACACATAATATCAACAAGTGCAGAAAAGGGGGTAGAGGACCAGAGGAGGAGTGGGGAGAGAGAGGAAAGAAAGGGGGGATTTAAAAAAAGCAACAAGTACATGTAACCAGTCCCTGAGATGACTGTAAATTGTGTGAACTGCAACATGTACTCTTAAAATTTTTTTTTTAAGTAGCTGCTTCCTCAAAGTGCCTGCAGTATAGTGGTGAAAAAGGATGTGGAAATCAATTACTGTTGTGCAGTGGTAGATGAATTATGCTCCAGGAAATAGAAGAAATCCTAGGGATGCAGAGAAGAGACATTAAATCATCCAAGGGTAGGTTGTCTACCCCACCGCAAATAAAACTCTGCTTTTTTATTGTGACTTTTAAAAATAGTTTTAAAATTTGCCATCTTAACTATACAACAGTATAGTTCAGCTGGGTATGGTGGCACATTCCTGTAATCCCAGCACTTGGGAGGCTGAGACAGGAGGAATACTGAGTTTAAGGACAGCCTGCACTACATAACCATATCCTGTCTCAAAAAAAAAAAAAAAAATACACATTCTCGTGAAACATCTCTCGAGAACTTTTTATCTTACAAAACTGAACTCTACTCATTAAACAGTTCCCATTTTTCTTCCCCCCAACCCCTGGCAATTACCACCCTAATCTCTATTTCTATAAATTTGACTTCAAATTCTGCATATAAATGGGATCATACAAGATTTATATTTTTTTTGTCACTGGCTTAATTTAGCATAATGTCTGTAAGGCACATCCATGTTATATGACAAGATTTCCTTCTTTTTTAAGGATAAGTGATATTCTATTGTGTTTAGGTACCATATTTTATCCAATTATTCACTGATGGTGCACACTTCACCCTTTTAGAACAGATATTTTGTAATTCCCCCTTTATGATCTGAAATAATTTGATTGGTGGCATATCTAATTTGAAAGATAGATAAAGTTCTAAATATAGCATAAAAATAAAAGAAATTTAAACAATTTGATATATTTCAGTTAATTGTTAATTTTTTTCTTTTTCATGGGGTACAGTATTATAATTTGATACATTTATACAATATGTAATCATCAAATAAGGATAATTAGCATTTCCATCTTCTTAAAAGACTATTTCTTTGGGTTTGGGTCCTTCGAACTCTTCTAGTTCTTTATAATATAAATTTTTGTGTGCTGTAGTCACCATACTGTGCCATGGAATACTAGAATTTATTCCTATGTATATTAATTATTATACTAGAAGATAAGTGTATCACTCCCTGCACCTATACATAGACTTTCTATAAATGCAACAGTTAAAAATATATATCGAGCTGGGCATGGTAACACATGTCTGTAATCCTGGCTCTCAGAGAGGCTGATGTAGAAGGACCACAAGTTAGTGACTTAGCAAGACATTGTCTCTAAATAAGAAATTATAAAGAAATGGGCTGGCCATATATCTCAGTGCAATAACCCTGGGTTCAGTACTATGAAAAACAAACAAATAAAAATTAGATTGATTTGAGAGTGTTAATTCAATAAATTTATATTCTATGAAAGGTGTTCATTAATGATGTGATTTTTTTTCCAAAAGGATAGACAACTCTTGGCCATACAGTTCAAATCAAAAAATAATGTATATGACAACTATATCCCTAGAAAATTTAATACTATGAAAGATATTTTGTGTTTTTATATTGCAAATAAATAACAATTAGAGAGAGATTTTCCAAAGAATAATATTTATTTGAGAGTAGCAGAGCATGGCGATGGCAATGCATGTGCTGTGATAAATTATGGGCATATTCAAAGAGATTGAGGCAAGGGGACATTTTTAAAGGTGACATGAACTAGATTATATTATTTTGAAATCGTTATCCATGGCTACAAGGACTAACAACAGGGGTGGTATCAGTCCAAGGCTGAATTGACAGCTGCTGGACAGATGTCCTTGCAAAAGTATTTTTTGTTTTGTGTACGATCACAGTGGCCTTTGTGCAAGGTTCTGGTTCTGGCAGAGTCTTTCATGAACAGTTATTGTTATCAGACACATGAATAAGAACCCCTCCTTTAGAGCATCCAGCTTCAATTATTGTTTTGGTTTGGGGTGAACAAAAGTGATTCCATTTAGATTCTGACAGTCTTCACAGTATAAAAAAGAATTACAAATTGTATGAGCATGTTGGTCCTGCCTTTAAAAGGTACCACAATAAAGAGAAATGAAACAACTGAAATCCAATTGGCATACACTAGAGAGAACAGAAGTGATGTGATCCCTGTAGAACATGAAAAATCAAGACAGCACCAGAGAGAGGAGAACAAGGCATCCACTTCTCCCATACTGTCTCCTGCCCAGATCAATTCAGAGTCTAGAACATCTTCTCTTTATACAGAAGAAAGTAAGTTGAGGATTCCAATAGTCCCCAGTTCCTCACAGCTTGAACAATTCCCCTAGAGTTCATGTACTGCCACAGAATGTTGTGGGATGTAACAGACAAGAGAAACCAAATGGGAAACAGAACTTTATTTTCAGATGTACATTGGCTCAGCTGATAAATACAAAATGGCTGAGCAAAGGACAAAGGATGAGTTCCAACTTTTGTAGATTTGGTAAAAGGGATTGGTCTTTGGCATGGAACCTATGGTGGACAGAATGAGAACAAAGGCTGTCTCTCAAACTGTGACAGTTTTATATCTTGGTGGCCATGTACGAAAATAACAGGATGTTATAGGAACAGAAGGTTATAAAATTTCACTTACTGGGATAAAAGTTACTGCTTCATTACCCTCTTTGATGCTTTCTATAGATGAGTTTTAATAAAGAGCATCATTTACCTCAGAGGAAAGAAAGAGACTTCCGTTGTCCTTGTGTCCCGATGTGGGTCTAAGCTTTGGCCATGCATAGACTGGTCAGCTTTGGGAGTGACTAGAGCAGGGCTGTTGTTTCTGGTAGTGGTCCAACCTCATCACAGGATCAGCTGGTTCCAGGGTGGTCTGGATCCCGCTAGCTGGTCTACCTGTCCTGGGACATTGGGCTTTTGCCTATTGTAGTGAACCTAAGGCACAATTTTTGTAACAACAGTAGGCATAGACAGTGGCCTATTCTGTATGGACCTCTGAGTTGCTGGAGTTTATTTTTTGATCCAAACAAAGTCTCCATGTTTGAATGGGTGTACTGGGTCTGTCAGGCTTATGGGCATTTTTTATACCTAGCCATGGATATGTTGGCATGGCTGTTTTCTGTATTTGTCTCGTTAGGGTCAAATTTTTTTTTTTTTTTTACTTTACTGCAATCACCCTTAATTTTACCTATAATTGATGGTGGCCAGCCAAACAGGATATTGTAAGGAGAATACAGTTTGTTTGGGCACAAAGAAGGACCATGGGCAGGACTTGATCCCATCTCAAGTGTATTTCTTGACAATACTTTTTCAGCACTTGTTTGAGTATCCACTTCATGTGTTCTACCATTCCAGAGCCTTAAGACCAGTAGGCCTTATGTAAATTTTATTTTATTTTTTACATCTGTGTGAGCTCTTGAATTATGTCAGCCACAAATGCTGACCCAGTGACAGCAAGTGTCTTGAAACATGGAGGCCATCCTAGGCTACAAAGTCTAATTCTTTTGACAAATGTGTCACTAAATGATGTAACGATCCCATGATCTGGGTTAAGACTCCTGTGTTTGTTTGTTTGTTTGTTTATGGACACTTAGGAGGGAAGGCTTTATTATGTATGACAGTTCTAAGGCTGGAGCCTAAGTCAAGGGCCTTTTTGATTTGTTTAAATGCTTTTCTCTGGTCAGATTTCCAGAAGAAGAGCTATTCCCGCCCCACTGCATCACCGCCCCTGCTCCTCTTTGGTGGCTTATGAAAATTACAGTCTCCTGTTGTTGTTGTTGTTGTTTTGGGCTTTGGCCTGTGTCTAGCCCTTTTGTCATGTTACCTCCTCTGCAGTTGATTCTGGGCAGCTTCTTGGGTCAGCTGTTGCCATTGAGCTGATTGTTGTTTTTTTCACTCCCACAGGTATTGGGCTTCTTTCACCTTGGCCTTGAGTCCCTTGACTTCCTCTGGCTGCTCAGCCTTGCACTGCTTTGCAGCTTCCTCCTCAGTTGTCAGGCTCTGAAGTTGTATGTTCTTCAGCCTCATGGTGCCACTGTGTTTTTCTCTTCTGCTTGCTTGCGAGCAGCCTCCAGTTTCACCAATTTCTTGCTATACAGTGTTTTCTTGGCATTGTTATGGATGTGTCCAACTCTAGTTCTAAGTCTGCCTTGCTGGCACTAGCTTTTTCAAAGCTCACATTCAATGTGAAAATCTTTTTTATTCATCGCTGTTGTCTCAGTCTGTTCTCCGTCAGCCCCTTTATCACTTAAGCTCATTTTTTGATGTCAACCACAGCTGGGTTGAGGTGCTCCTCAATGTCAGCCTTGTGCTGTGTTGTCTTTGCATTATCCCTATGGCCCAAAGGTAGCTTGGGCCTGTAGTTTTGCAATAGATCCCTTTTCAGCAGAGTAACCAGACACTTTGGAAAATATAGGAACTTATGTTGTACCTCTTTTTTTTTATGATACACCTTTCAGACCAGAAAAAATCTTCTCTTTTGGAGGTCCCAGGGGCTCTAACAATAGTTGCATGATTTTTGGATAGCAGCCCAATGAACAGTGTCATTACTGAATGTTCGGTTTTACCATGTACCAGAAAGGCCATCAATGGGCTCCCTTCTCTCATTGTGACCTTGGGCTCCTGGATGCCTAAGGAGATGGAGCCTGACCTGGCGTAGTCCTGGTAACGTTTCGTTCCTTAGTCCAGTGGAGCCAGAATCTGGGGTTTTTTCCTGGGGGCTATAGCCTTTTTTATAGGCAGCCTCTTCGTTTTAGAATTTTTATCATTTCTATTATCATTTTTGGACATTTATTTTCCCAGTGTCCCTTTTTTTACATCATGCACATTAATCTCTTTTGTTGACCAGCCGAACTTGGCTCAGTTTGTTTTGTCAGTGTCTTCCTCTCTTTTGTTTTCTGTGAGCACTGCCTTCAACAGATCTGTTTTGACCTCCTATCTATCAGCTTTTTGTGTGGCCTCCTGGTCACGATTTTATGTCATCCCCCTGGCCAGCCATTCACCATCAAAGGAGGGCCAATGTACTTTATAAAAAGTTCTGAACCTCGAGCAAGAAGGGGGGCATCAACTTTACTTCATAGTTTTCCTTTTTTAAAGTTAGCCAACATACATTTTAATGTAGTGGGTTTTGACTTTTTTTTTCTCCCATATCCACTCTGTTGCGACTTAGATCACCTTTTTATGTATTTTTGTTTTAGGCCATTGTAGGAGTTTTTAGAAGGAACAACCAATGCTTTACCAAACTATTAAGTAACCATACATATTTCCTCTGATAAACTACTTCCACAGGCTTGTTTTTTATATACTAAGCCTTCCAGTTTTGTCATACAAAATTCTTTCATATCAAAATTATATCTCTTATAGCCTTTTTAATACTTTTTTTGTCATTTACTATAAACCCTCACAACAAACTTGGCTGCAGCTGCTTGGATTTTAAAGTGTCCTTTTTTTCCTCAGATTGTTACTTCATAATTTTGGCTGAGTGCCAACAGACCTCTGCATAACCTTGAATCAGTGTTGTTATCTTAAATCAGCAGTGAGCAAAGAAAAGAGCAAGTTAACTCTGTAATTGCAATTCAAGAATTGGCAATGTATAAGAAATATTTTACATTTTAAATAAAGCAAAAACATCAACCCAAATTAGAAACAAAAGTACATTTACAATTAGCTAAAATTTGTAATTAGATTCCTCCTATAAAACTTCCTTTGTCTCAACAGGACTTTGGCCATTCAGTCCCAGGTTGGAGCTGCTCCAGCTTTCAGAGGCCTGCAGGCAGTGCCAGGCTGGTAACACCAAGCAAGAGCTAGCCTTGGGGCTCCCCAAATCAGGAGGAGACCCAAGGCACTGTCTGTCTCCACATTCACTTTGAAATGAAAAACAACCTCTACTTCTCCCCTCCAGTCTCTTCAGACACAGCTGGGCCTAAGTCTTTTGGCCTTGTGTCTCCATCAAAGCCCAGCCACCAGACCAGCTGGTGGCTCAGGCATTTTTTAAAATCTTGGTTCCTATCTGGACTGGTCACTGTCATCACCTCATTTCACTAGGTTCTCCTTCTATTATCCCCTGTCAGCCTACCTGCAGCACCCCACCTGTATATCCCAACACACTAAAGCTAAGCATGTTTTTCATGTCTTTGCCCATTGCAGCACAAATTATTTTTCAGTTACTTTTGTTTTCAAACTGATCAAACCACCTCCCTTCCCCAGTCCCCTACTGAGGCCAAGCAACCTTGAAGTCACACACTTTACTTTGCTCACTCACAATTATATACTTTCCCCACATCTTTCAGACTTACACACATCATTCTGTTTACATACACAAAGTCATATACTTCCTTTTTTTTCAGTTATTTTCATCCAGGTGCCAGATTCTCTAGCCCCTCTCATTGCAGATCCACAATTCCAGTATTCTGCAAGCTTTGCTTACAGCAAGCCTCACCTATGTTTCCTACTTGGGGTGTAGGTTGTATCTGACTTAGTCTAGATCGGACCAACCATGAGTCTCTCACAGCAGGCCATTCCCACATCCCTAGAACCCCTCTGAAGTCAGTTCTCTTTGCAGGCAATTCCTGCTTTGTGAAATCAGTGCCAGTTTTGGTCCTGGTCAGATTACTCAGTATTCCCGTCCCATGGGCCACTCCTGCATTTCCTAGTTGGGGTGTAGTTTTAATGTGACCCAGTCCACATCAGATTACTAGGTATACTCCAGGAGGTGATCAGTCTCCTCTTTCTTCTTAAGGGACAGGTTTTCTCTGTTGGGCTTTCAGAACCTTGCCACAGTCTTATGGTGTGCTGTTGTTTCCTGAACCCCCTCCAGTGTCATTTGCACTGACAGGAGAGAGGTCTCCAGGCTATGAGAGGGCTAGTTTCCTCTCTGAGCTAGTTTCATCCTTGGCACCAGAGGTCTCAGGACTCCTATAGCTCAGCCCCTCTCAGACCTGCAGGCAAAGAAACAAATCTAGGCAAATCTGTCATCTCCTCTTCCTTCATGGTTTCTAAAAGTGTTACAGGATTAAGAGACAAGAGAGACCAAATGGGAAACAAGAGGACCTTATTTTCATATATACATTGGCTCAGCTGATAAATCCAAAGGACAGGTTCCAGCTTTTATATATTTGGTCAAATGAGTTGATCTTTTACATAGACCTTTGTGGGCAAGCAGAATGAGAGCAAAGGCAGTTTGTCAAGCTATGATAATTTTTGTATCTTGATGGCCATGTGCAAATATAACAGGGTGTTATGGGAACAGGAGGTTATAAAATTTTACAGGGACAAAAACTTCAAGACTAGAAGCTCTCATTATGCATCTGTCAACTTCCATGTCCTAAGTTGCTGTGGCTCAGATCCTCTTGAAAATAAAACCACCTCTAGAGTATATGCTGCTCCATTTTTGAGTCTCTGCTATCATTCCATTATGTTCATGAGTTTCTGTAGAACTTCACCCTTGGTTGCTCTGAGCTTAAGCTCTGCAGAAAGACCTAGATCCTAGCTTCTAAACCTACACTGTGCTTTAACCTGTAAGAACAAGTGAACTTGTACAGAGGGGAAGCTAACATACAGCTAGTGGACACTTTCATCCACACTTGGACTAATAGCCACGCAGACAACAGCCCTGCCTTCTTCCTCATAATAAGCTTACTGTACAACCAGCTGGCCTACAACACCCACACATACCCTACCATGGCCCAACAGACACTGAAGCACAGACCTTGCCCCTAAGTGAGTTCATTATACAGTTGGCCAGCCTACAGTGAATGAATAGCTGCCAACCAGATGGCAGCTTGCCCACTAAAAAAATCTTCCATTCAGCTATCAGTTCACAGTGCCTGCTTGTACCCATCCTGCCCAAATAATGAGCCAGGTGATGGCCCTACCTCCAGAAAAACTGCAGTGTTACTGCAGTCACAAACACCTGCAGTCTAGGCCAATGATGTAACCTCAGGCATTGCTGACAAGGATTATAACTGAAGAAGCTGCACAGGAGTCACCTACTGTTTCTATCCAGAATCAAAGCTAATGTACAGTATTCAACCCAAACCCTAGCACCATCCATGAGAAAAAAGTCTACCTAAAAATAGTATATAAAATTAGAAAAGGTGACTATTATACCAGATGTACCAATATCAACATAGGAATAAAAAAGAAAGAAACACAGAAGTTCAGATAAAACAAATTTCTAAGAAAGAATAGGAACACAGTAATTCTCCAGTAGCAGACTTTAATAAAGAGAATTTACAAAATACCTCAAAAAAAGTCAAAATAATAATAAAGAAGCAGAGTGTGATTATAAGAAAATACAAATATTCTGTGAAATCAGAGAAACAATTCATGGTCTAAATGAGAAATTCAGCAAAGACTGTAAAAAAGAACCAAACAAAAATTTTGTAGCTAAAGAATAAAATGAGTAGAAAAAAATACCATTTTTTGTAAGCTACAACAAGCTACAAAAGCTACAACAAGAGATTAAATGAAGCAGAGGAAAGAATTTATTAAACTGGAAGACAGGTTCTTTGAATTAACCCAGTCAGAATTCAGTGAGAACATAATAAAAACAGTGAAAACAGCTAATGGGACCTGTAGGACATCAGATGAACTAATATTCGCATTTTGGGAGTTCCAGAGAGAGAAGACATGGAGAAAGGTATGGAAAGCATATTTAAAGAAATAATACCTGAAAATTTTCCAAGTCTTCAGAGAACTATAGACATCCAGATCCATGAAATTTAGAGAACCCCAATTAGACTCAATCCAAGAGGTCCTTTCCAAGGCACATTATAATCACATGGTCAAAATTCAAAGAGAATTCTAGAACAGCAAGAGGATAACATTAAATCACATATAAAGGATCTTTATTAGATTACCAGCAGATTTCTCAGCAAAAACCTTACAAAATAGGAGAGAATATTTAAAATGCTGAAAGAAAAAAAAAACTTGTTGGCAAATTTCAAAAATAAAGCAAAAATAAAATTCATTCTCAGAATGAAAACAAAAGAAAAACAGAAGAAATGATCATTATGAAACCAGCCTTACAGGAAACATTTAAGGGAGTCCTACATCTAGACATGAAAGAAAGATGCCTACCTTTGTAAAATCATGTGAAAATATAAAATTCATTGGTAGTATATTTACACAAATCAGAAAAAAAGGAATCAAACTTTCTTACTATAGAATACCACCAAAGCACAAAGATTAAAAATAAGAAAAAAAAAATATATATATATATAAATCAATCAGAACATAAAATAACAGGAGTAAGTACTTACCTATTAATAATAACCTTGAATGTAAATGGATTTAATTCCCCAATCAGAAGATAAGAACTTACATAGTGATTTTTTAAAATAATAATCCAAATATATACTGTCTACAAGAAACCAACCTCACCTGTAAAGCAATACAGAATGAAAGTGAAAGGATATTTTATGCAAACATAATAATATTAAGTAGGAATAGCTATACTTATCAGAAAAACTAGAAAAAGAGAGACAGAGGTCATTTTATAATGAAAGGATTAATTAACTAAGAGAATATCATAATCATAAATATATATCCAGTGAGCAGGGAGACAAGAAGAGCCAGCTTTCCTCCTCCTTCTACCCCCATAAGCAACTGGATGATTCTGAGAAACACAGGCTGTGATCATAGCTAATGAGTTAAAATACAACTTAATGCTTATGGTGTTTAGTGTTTCTCTGTCTTTGCAGGCCTAAAGCCTGTAGGCTGATCATCATTCAGAGGATAACAATATGCAATGTAGCATCTATGGGGGATCTCCTTCTGGAGGTGGCAGCCATTGTTAATTCCCTATTATCATGTTTTGAAGTCCTGTGTCATTTTCATTGCTTTGTTTGGTTGGGTTTTATTCTGTTTTGTCTTGTTTTATTTTATTATATCTGATGGTATGGACATCTATTTCAAAGATAACCATTTTGGATTTACTATTACCTTGTTTTGAAGTCTTTTATTACATTCATTGTTTTGTTTTTATTGGTTCTATGCTGTTTCTGTTTTGTTTGATTTTACTATGTCTGAACATAGGGGCAGCTATTTTGATGACAACTAGAAGCATTATGGTTTTCAATATATATATATATATTATATATATATATATATATATATATATATATATATATCCATCTAACACTAGACCCAAATATATAAAGTAAATATTACAAGACCTAAAGGAAGATGTAGTCTTCAATACAATAATATTTTAGGACTTCGAACCCCCACTTCTATCATTGGGCAGATCATCCAAACACAAAACCCACCAAAAAAAAGTCAGATTTAAACTGATACCAAATAGACCTAACTTGTTAACAAAATATTTTGTCCAACATCTACAAAAACCCATGTTTTTCTTATCAGCACATGGAAATTCTCCAGGACAGATCATGTGTTAGACCACAAAACAAGCCTCAGTAATTTTTTTAAGAATATAATCATATCTTATTTCTTCTCTGAGCACATGGAATAAAGTTAAAAATCAACAAAATGAAGAAAGGTGGAAATTATACCCATACAGAATTTGAAATTAAACAACATTCTCCTGGATGACAAATGGATCAGTTTATTAGGGAAATTTTAAAATGTCTTGAAAAAAATGAAAATAGAAGTATAGCATACCAAATCTATGGTATATGGCAAAACAGTACTGAGAGTAGTTTATAGCAATAAATGCCTATAAAAAATATTTCAAATATACAACCTAACAATGTAATTCAAGAAACTAGAAAAACAGAAAGAAACCAAATCTACATGTAGAATAGAAGAAATCATAAAGATCATAGCAAAGAAAAAGTTATCACTTTCTGAAAAGATTAAATCAACAAACTAGTTAAGAATAAAAGATATCTCAAAAAATCAAAAGCAAAACCAATCTGCAGATAAATAATGGATCATTAATGACTTTTATAAGCCACTATTCACCAACAAATTGGAAAACCTAGAAGAAACTGATAAATTGCTGGATGCATATAACCTACCAAAATTGAACTATGAAGAAACAGAAAATCTGAATAGACCAGTATCAAGTATAACAAGGCTGAAGCACTAAATAAAGTCCTCCATCAAAGAGAAGCTAAGGACAAGGTACCATGGCTTCCAAATTCTACCAAACATTTAAAGAATTAATACCAATTATTTTCAAATTACTGCAAAAAAATTAATAGAGAAGGAGTTCTTCCAAATTGATTCCATGTTTTTTTGAATACAAAAAGCAGACAAGACCACTATTGGTAAATTACAGATCAGTATCCCTGGTGCACATAGATGCAATACAAATGATTCTATAGAGGTACAAAATAAAATAGGGAATATGAGGATCAGGGAAATATGGAAATAGTTTGGAGAGAGGAAAATTAGTAGGTATAGGTATGCATTTGGATTGAAAGAATAACATCTAATTCTATAGGTACCAGCAGGCAGTTATGGTTGATGATATTATATATTCTGAAATAGCTAGTAGAGAGTATTCTAAATGCCCCCAATGAAAAGAAACAATGTGTTTAGGTTTCACTCTGATGATTACAAGTTATTCACATGTATTCAAATGTCACATTTCACTGCATAAGTTTATAGAATTAGAAGTCAGTTAAAGTTATTTTAAAGTTTTTAAGAATTAGGTTCTAGATTCTGGTTTATTATAAATGAAGCTTTCACCTGTATGTGTGTCTGGAAAATACATTCAGAAGCAGAAGAAAATGCAGAACACTGTATGAAGACTATCCAAGGTACTTGCAAGATATCTGGCCCCTGCCCACCAAATACCAATGCCACATCATTATGTGACATTTAAAAAAAAAAAAACATGCACCATATTATAAAGATGGATGTGGCAGTACTACATCCATTGAAATCCACTGAATTTTTCAAAACTTCTAACAGTTATACAAGTAATAGTAAATGCTCAAAAACATTTGTTGAATAAACAAAGGCTAATTTTTCCTTCCTATCGCTATTCATTTTAGAAATTGTTACAATATAATTTAAACAATTCTTTCTATATGTTGAAGTAGAATTCTATGTCAGTGAGTCAGTATGCAAGGTTAAGACCACCAGAAGGCTGCCTAGTATCTTAGGATGACAAATGTTTGATTCAAGGTTCCATGAACCATTGTATCTTGGTCTCCAGAATATTTAGTCAAATTACCTGCATGAGATGGCACGATGTTTATATACTGTATAGTCTGTGAAGTTAAATTCATACTGTTCACTGGTCTGTTTGCTTTTTAATTATGTGGATTTCCGTATATTAGTAATTATCAACCTGTTCTTTCTGGTTATTTTTCAATAGGATATAGAAGAGACAATGAACACTGCTTTGAATGAACTCCGAGAACTGGAGAGACAGAGTACAGCAAAGCACGCACCTGATGTGGTGCTGGATACCTTAGAACAAGTGAAAAACTCTCCTACCCCTGCCACTTCCACAGAATCTCTCAGCCCTTTGCACAGTGTTGCCCTCAGGAGCTCAGAGCCTCAGATTCGACGTAGCACTAGCTCTTCCAGTGACACAATGAGTACTTTCAAGCCTATGGTGGCACCCAGAATGGGCGTGCAGCTGAAGCCCCCAGCCCTTAGGCCGAAACCTGCTGTTCTTCCAAAAACAAACCCTTCTGTAGGACCCGCCCCACCTTCCCAGGGTCCAGCAGACAAGTCTTGCACAATGTAAATACCAGATGAGCAAGATCGTAAGGGGAAATTATTTTAAAAAGAAAATGGATTAGTGACAAAAGTCAATGATCCATAACTTTCCTTAGTTTTGTGCTTATAACTGGAGATCTTTTGGCTTTTCTATGTTGTCGAATGTAATGTCTAAGACTAGCTAAATTAACACGGGCATTTGTATTTTGTAATTTTTCTAAATAACTGGACATATGTCATTTTAAAGACAATAGAAACACTTAGACTTACTTGAAAATCCAATGCTGCACCACTTGTAATGAAGGCAACACTGCTCACCATATTGCACAGTGCTTCAGATTTAGTGTAGCCCAGATGAGTCAGAAATGTCTTGATCGGAAAGCAGGAGAATCTGATTTCCATGTCTTATTGGAGTGTAACCAGTGTTGGAATAGCACTTGGGGTAATCAAAAGATGATCAGGGCATTATTGGTAACTGACTGTAGGCCCCGCTGATTCTATCCAGAGTGAGAGTCCAGCTTCTACTAATGACTTGCATTTATCACAGTGGGACCTTCTTCCCATGAACTGAATGGACTGAATGATTGCTTCTTCCATAGCAGTCATTCCATGGGTCCAGCTTATAACCCTAGTGTTGCTTGAATTGAACTAAGAAAGAAGAGAGAGACAGCATCCCCAAAGCTACTGATGTTACTCCATGCATAACTATAATCAGGCCCTGGAGGATTCCAAGTCCACCCCTGCGTTTACAAAGGACTCGGACAGTCTAAAGACTTTCTGGGACCACAGATATAGCTCAGCAGCACAGTTATCTGCCTACCAAGTGCAAGGTCCTGAGTTCAATCAATTCCCGATACCAAAAAAAGACTAGTTATATCACAAACTCCTGCAAAGATCTGTTGTTCTAACTGCCTAGAAAATACTTCCATTTCCCAAAAATCCCTGTTTTCCTCTGTGGGAAGCATACAAGACGTGAATCCTTGATCTAGTCAGTATTCTCTGACTAAATTACCATAGTTCCATTAAATATACCACAAAGGTCTGATGATCCTAAATTTGAAATCCCAGTTCTCTCCATTTCTCCTTTTGTTCCAACACTCACCTGGCTATGGTACTTGTGTAAAAGCCATAATGGACCATCATAGGAAGATTACCAGGATGATTTTCTTCCAATTTTGTACCTTGGAACCAAGACTTTTCCTTTATATTTTTACTTTTTGGCATGTGTTCTCTATATAACTTACATAGTTAACCAAGCTCAATTAGAGAATCTTTTTCTCTGTTATCCATGCACATAGGCAGTTTTTCTTTAGGTCATATTTTTACTGTGTTCCTCTGCTATCTTGAAAAAAGTTGTTTGGTTTTATTTGGGGGGGGCTACTGAGTAGTATTGGGGATTCTAAGTACATATTCCACCACTGAGCTATATCCCTAGTCCCCCTAAAATTGTTTTGAATGCATTTGCTTTTAGTAAGGTACAAATAACCACCATCCTACCAGCAGCAGTTGATAACATTATAGAACTATAAACTTTTTATCTGCTATCATTGAAATTGCAGGTGAAGGAATATAGATTCCTCCAAGCAAATTCCTTTGGATCACTGTTGACCATCTGTATTTAGTTTCAAATGCAGCCAGTTACAGGCCCACCTAAAAATTGTATGGTATGGACTTCGGTTCATCAGCCCATTGGTAAACACATCATGCAGAAACAGATTAAGATCTGTATTAAAATCAAGATCATTACTTTTATCTTTACCTCAGTTCCCCAGCCTAATCACCCTGCAGAATGAAACTGAATTAATGAACTCTTGCCTTTCAAAGTAATGCTTGCCTGTGACCTAATTTAATAAGTGGACTGAATAGTGGTATGTCCCCACAAATTCCCAGGCCACCGATGTATTTCCAGATACGGTAAAATTTCAAACTTCTTAATTTTCAGAAATATTCTTTTTGACCATTTTCAAAAAGAGGCCCAGCTCAGCATCTGCATCTGCCTGACCATTTCTTTTGAGTTCAGTGGTCATTTTGACCTTTGAACACCATGGAGACCCAGCAGGACTGAACTTTGAATTAGCAGAAACCCTTGTAAATTGTCCTCCCCAAATTCTCTAGGAAGATTAAATTTTCCTAATCTCCCAGTTCTTTAAAATAATAAGAGTTCTTAAAACCATTTTCCTTCTTGGGTGGAAAAGTAAGATGTTAATAGAGGCCAGGGGAAAGGCAGAGGTGTTTTGAATCTATTTTTAAGTGCTCTTTATAAGTTTTCACTTTCACTCTTACTCTTTCAAACTGTTCCTTCAGATATCTGCCTGGTAATCCTCTTCAGGGTGTCTTCCTGTTTGGTGTTTCCACCTATTACAGATCACTGATTGCCTTTCTAATGCCCAAATCAGGACTCTGCTGCCTTGGATGATTGAGGACATGCTGCTTTTGACATTCAGAAACTGTACCTTCTTTCAGGAAACAGCTGCTAATATTTTACCCTCACTCCCTTAGCTTACTGTCCATTTTTTCTCCCTGTAATCCTATGTCTCCTCCAGATTTTCCCCCCTCAACTCCAAGTGAAGGGTATGACCTCTGATTAAGGACTCAGTAAGAACTTAACCTATCCTTACTTTATTTAGTAAAGAATTCGGATTCCAGGGCTAAGACCAGGTAGCCACTTCATGAAGGATCCAAGATAACATCCATGAAAGCCCATGAACTGCAGCAGCTGAGAAGGTTCACCTGATGGTGCACAGCCTTTAGGGCCACAGGCGCAGCACCTGGGGGGCAGGCAGAAGAAAGAGATAAACAGTCTCGGAACGTTATGTCCTCATTTCAAGGATTTTAGCAGTTTTCATGTGAAGTTTAAGGAGAATGTCACTGAGAAGATGGGTAAATTATGGTTCTACAAGGATTATCTGACCCCACCTACACAAGAATATGTATTCATAGCAGATATAACTGTATGTTCATGTCCCATAGAACTCACTGACGTAGATTTATCAAGCAGCCTTTTGGCTTGTGTTGGGGGTTTGGAGAGTGAGTTGTTAGGGTAGAAAAGAAAAGTTCTTAGTTTACATTTTCTGATGAATGTTATGAAAAGTATTTCAATCTGTTGAGTGGACTGTATAAAGCTCCATGACTGAGCACCATATCAACACCATTGTTCAACAGTTATATGTGTCCTCACACAAGGTAATCTGAGTTTGGTGCCCTTTAACTCATCTGTAGAATAAGCTACAGCAGGGTCTCACTTAATGTACCATCGTGGTCAGATCAATGGTAAAAAAAAAAAAGCTCCAAGGATCGAATTATGCCCTTTAATGGTTTTCTGTCATTGTACTTTTGCCATTCCCAAACTGTGTTTACAGTTTATTTAAAATAAAAAATGGGATGAGTTGGTAGTGGTATCCTCAGCATTTAGAAATACCATCTCTGAAGTCAATAGTCGAAGAAACTATAAACTGACAATTATGCCTCTGAAATTCTGAATTAAACTATCTCTGGGTCTGTAAAGGGGATTAGAAGATTTCAAATTTGGGTCAGTATTCATTTACTCTTGACCACAGCTGTTTGAGGCCATCAATGCAGGAAGTGCATGTGAGGCTCAGTTTTGCTGTCAGTTATCCACCACAGATGCCCAGAGACACAGGGCAGCTTAGATCTGAGGGCTCTGTCTGTGTACAGGGCCTTACTCCAGACCACCCCTGAGCTGAGCACTCAACCTCCAGCAGGGCTGGAGCATCAGGCTTTGTTCAGGGTGACTTGGAAACAGATGGGTAAATTAGCTGGAATGTAAGCTTTTACTTACCCTAGTATACTTTCTTTAAAAAAAAAAAAAAAAAGTCTACATGGTATAATCTAGATGGATACCTGTATCTTTAAATTACGTAGGGAATTTTGTATGTTTAAATAATTGTACTGGGTTCCATAATGCTTATCTTAGAAACTGTTTAGTAAAAGAAAAATATATAAACTGTGCATTTGTGAATGCCTCTGTTAGAGCATTCAGGCAAGTTCAATGTGTAGTGTGATGGTTATTATAGATATTTAAAGTATAGTAAGTGGCTGTGTAACAGGAAAGACTATTTTACCTGCGTACTTAAGGTAACTCCTGCCCACGTAATTAAATCAGTATTGTCCTTTCCTGTCAGTTTGATTATTCGCAGTACTGGTAGCTTCCTGCTTGTGACTGTTACCTAATTGTGTCAATGTACATCTGTAGTATGTACATGTGAAAGTGCCTTTCTATTTTAGAGGAGTTTAGCCTTGCTCTTGTACTGTTGCCCCATTCTATGCCCCGCCTTCCTCCTCCAAGTTCTTGCTGCCCACCTAAGTGTTTTGCAACTTTGTTCACTCTCTGCCCACATCCTCTCCATCCCCACGTTGTGTCTCAGTGCTCAGTCATGACTGTCTCACCTCCCTGTTGATCATCAGACTGTCTTGTCCTTGTAGACCGTGGTTGTGCCTTTCTCACCTGGCAGGGACTCTCCTGAGTCCTCCAGTCTCAGCCATCTATGCCCCAGTCACACACTGCTGCCTGCTGTCAGTTCCACCCATGCTCTGTTCTGCCTCTTACCATTACATTCCCTCCCTTCTGAGGTGAAAACAACAGGGGCTGCTTTTCCAGTTCTGGAAGGAAAAACACGTTTTGTTATTCTGTTGTGACAATGCACTTTTCTGTATAGTACTGTACATTTTGGCATGTACCATTACAGGCTTCAGTATACAGTCGGGTTTGTTCTTCATGGTGTATCTTTGTAATAAATAAAATAGTTCTGTTCACCTTTCTCTGCTTATGATGTGTTATGATTCCCTGTGGGAGCTTTATTCCTTTTCTTTTCTTTTTTTTTCCTCATCAGTATTTTTCCCCCGTGGGGATGGGTCACATTAAATAATGAGAATTTAAACTTTTTTAAAAATGTTACTTCTCTCCCTCTCTCTCTCTGTCTCTTTTTTTTTTCTTTTTATGCATCTCAGAGTCAGGTATTGTGCACAGACTTTTTCTGAGAAGCTGTGGTTTTTCTGAGTCATGATTTGGACAGTCCTGGCTAACAAGGGAAACACTCTAGAAGAAAATAGTCCTAAACACACACCAGGTTGAAATCTTTCCTTTGAGAAGGGCTTGTTAGCATAATAAAACTTTGATCCTTTCTTTTATTTGAATAAATTGAAATATAACTCTTAGGTAATTACTCAGTTTAGAAATCCCCAAATGTTAATATTTTTTTTCTTCAAACACAAAGCTAACTCTTGGGGTCAAGCAATACAAAATAGTTTTATAAAACTCTATCAGTCAGATTGAATATTGTTAAGAGAGGCAGAGGTTAGCCATTCCTGGTGGTGCACACCTGTATTCCCAGCACTCAGAAGGCTGAGACAGGAGGATCGCTATGAGTTTGAGGCCAGCCTGGACTACTATATAGTGAGATCAAGGCCATCCTGAACTAAATGGCAAGACTGTCTCAAAAAATAAATAAATACAGCCAGAGAAAAATACGGAGTTTAAAAAATGGTATGTAAATCAAAATTAGCTTTTGCTTGAAGTATAAAATACATACAGAAAAGTACACAAATCATTAGTGTATTACTTTTCACAAAGTAATACACCAGGTTTGTGGATGTGGCTTAGTGGTACAGTACAAGCTTAGCTTCCACAAAGCCCAGAGTTTGATGCCCAGCACTCTCCCAAAAGAAGCCACCAATTATATCCCACCCAGGTCAAGATAGCATATTATCAGATCCCCAAACTACTGTGTTCCTGCCTTTCCAAAGTTAATCAGTATTCTAAGGAATCACACTAAGGTTTGGCTTTGCCTGTCATTTTAACTTTCTATAAATGAGCTCAAACAGGTACAGTTTTTGTGTCTGACTCCTTTGGTTGCAATCTGTGTTTGGGTTGAGGTTATAGCTCAGTGGTAAAGTGCTTGCCAAGTAAGACAAGCCCTTGGTAGGGGGCTGAGAGGCATCATTTTTTTTTAAATAGGTACCAGGGATCGAACTCATAACCACGTACTTCCAAGGCAGAAGCTTATGCCGCTGAGATAAATCCCCAGCCCCAAAAGGCATCATTTTTAAACTAACAGTTTTCCCTTTTTTACTGACCATACAGAATTCTATCACAGGAATATGCTCAATATTGTACTTTAGTACTTCCTAATTAAAATTTGGGTATAGAATGTAGAAATCTTTAAACCTGAAGAAATGAATGAAAAGAACAACTCCATCTATAAAAGAAACTATTTTCCCAAAACATGATGGAAAGTTTTTGAACTAAACCATTGACTAAAAGTCCTGCCTAAAAACAGGTTGATTACTTCTGTTTCAAAAGAAAAAAAAAAGGAAATGAAACATTACCCAATCTGGAAATATTCCCAGATGATACTGAAAGTAGTATAAGATTTATTTTATGGTATAGTTCTTTTATCCAAATAAGTGGGCTTCTTTTCAATGCCCACTTTAAGACCAGAGAGTTGGATTTAGAGGTTGTCCACTAGGAACAAAGCCAAGTTCAGCTGTAGAATTGTTCCAGAAAAGACCTCACTTTACATCTCATTTTTTTTCTATCCTGCAAGCCAAGAGCCTCAGCCTACCATGGCTCTCTGCATGCACCTGCCTTTGCACATCCCTCACTATGGGACCAGAGTCCCATCAGATGTATCTGGCTGTTAGTACCCACAGTTCATGTGACTCCTTCTGGTCACATCTTAAGGAGCCAGGGAAAGGAGTTTTCTGGACTCTATATTAGGTTCTTTGAATGTCTAATAAGAAAATGTTCCCAAATTTGATCTAAGATATTGTCAAAAACATCCTGGATGGCCTAAAATTATGGTAAATTCTATTCTACAAGCATTCTATCCTCATTGGGATTTTTGAAAAATAAGATCAGTATGCATTTGGAAAATAACAGTGGCTTTTAGTCTATGTTTACATGGCAGGTAAAAAATTGCTTCTATTATGGTAATTAATAAAAAGCCATTGTTAAGGTCAATTCAGCTCTTACTGGGATTGGGCTGGATATCAGACGTGTATGACTGGGGGCTAGGAAAGAGGGAGGTAAAGATTGTTCTTTCTGGAGTCTAAAACAACACACCTCATTCAGCATTAATACCTTAAAGACAGTAAAGGTATAACCCAAGAGATCTCCAGCTCTAGGATATTTACAACCCAATTATAGCAAAAGGTAGGTACCCTCCTTGCAACCCTCAGCTCTATCAGGAGTGCTTCTGAGGGTGTTCGGCTTCCTGTTAGCTACTTGGGTATATGGCTAAAGTGGAGACTATTCTCCTGTTGGTGATGCATTATACTAATCTTTTGTCCCTAGGAAATTCCTAGTGTAAAACTCATGTTCCTTTAAATAAACATGAATGTTCTTGTCTGTCAACTAAGAGAGAAGAAAACATTATCAATAGTCTGCAGGCATATTAAAAACTGAACAATGATTTGACATTAGCTTAAACATGAGGCTTGAGGTTCTAGACTTTTGATGGGTTGCATTCATTTTAAAAAAAAACTAACAATGTCAAGATTTGAAATACAAATTACAGTTTGAATTTGGTCTGTAAACAAAAGATCATTACTACATTAGTAACTGAATATTAGCCAATGCAGTAGGGGAAGCAGAATCAAAATTTTAAATAGGCAAAATCTGTTATCCAATCCTAATTCAAACTCAATTAGGAGGCTCCAATGAATTATCAATCCATGCTTCAATTTTCCAAACAGAAATAATCCACAAGGATGTTTTTACTAAAATTACCTTCTAATCCTTGCACTATGTTTATTTTTAGCACAGTTGAACTCATAGTATTTAATTGTGCATCCTTATTGGGTTTTCCTCCTCCACAACAGTTCACATTAGAATTCTCAAACTATGAATTCTTTTTAGGATCCAACCTGGGGCCTTAAACATGTCAAGTAAGCACTCCACCACTTAGTTACACCCCCAGCCCAGGAAATCTAATTTTGAATAGCTTTATAATATTCTAGCATATGAACAAACCTTAATTTATTTGATTATTTTCCTACCATTGCATGAATCTATTTGGCTTAGTTTTTTCAACTGAAAGTTTGTGTTGAAAGATCTATATATATTGTTATCTGCATTTGGGATTATTTATTTAGAATTGACTCCCAAAAAGTGAAAACACTAGATCAGAGGGTAAACATCTCTAAATTTCATTTATACATATTACAAACCCATTTTTCAGGAAGATTGAACAAATTTATGTTCCTGCCTGCTACACATAACAGCATACAAGTCTAAAACATCGAGGGGTTTTTGCCAATAGAATAGCAGAATGATAGGCAGTCTGTATTAATGTACACACCCAGATTTCTAGGGTATGAAACCCAGTTTTATACCTGTTGATGTCCTAAACCTCAGATATCTTCTTATCATCTCAGTAGAACATCAGCAAATAGGGAGCTTTCTCAGCCATCTTAAACTCAACACACCCAAAAACTGAATCCATTTTCTTTCTTTCTGAAACATTCTGCACCCTCCAACCCAAAGTGGTGTTCTTTTTTTTTTTTTTTTTTTAATCTCCATGTTAACCTAGTTCCATGGTTTACTCCCTTTTGCCTCACTAACCTAGATTAAGGTCCTGTGCATGTTGTCTCCTCTTTGCAATGATTTTCTACATTCTTGCAAATCATCTTTTAAAAAAAAAAACTAACATTCATTGGAAACATAGCACGTACATGGAAACATTGTTTTAAACATGTCACAAAATAGTAGCTAACGTATATTAAGGACCAGACTCTGTATTTCAAATGTAGATTAATTTAATCCTCCCATGAAAGTCAAGAAAGAGTGACAGCTAATATCATTCTTGTAAAGGAGAAAAGCCACAGAGAGGTTAAGAACTTGCCATGGCCAAAGAGCTAGTTAGTGGTGGAGCCGTATTTAATTCCCAGCCTCCCAGTCCTGGAAGTTGTTCTTATAAGCACTGCTATGTTTGATCCTGTAAAGTACTTGTGTCATTCCTCTGCTCAAAAGCCATACTCACCTTCCCCTTGCTGCAGGATCTACAGTGTGTCTCATTTGTCTTTGTATCCTCAAACCTAACACACTATAAATTAAACAGCCAATCAATGGAATTAAAATAATGTTAAGATCTACCATCGCTGCCATTTCCTTGCCTTTTCAGCTGCCTGTTCATCTCTTCTTTCTGCAGCCTCTAGTCTTCAGTCATACCAGGTGACCTTTCCCTTAGCCTGCTGAGCTGCACACTTCCTCTACATATCCACTCTCATCCTATACAGTATCTGCCTATTGATGTAACAGTCATCCTTCCAAACTCAACTAACATGTTACATCCTCCATGAAGTGGTCCCCAAACACCCCAACTTGTTCTGACTGCTCCCTCTTCTTTGCTTTTGTTGCACTTCACTTCGATTCACTGAGGCTCTTTTCTGAAGAGAAGGTTGTGAACAAAATGTGCCAGATTCCTGGTCTCATGAAGTGTCCTTCCTAGTTAGATAAAAAGCACTAAACAAGCCAACAACTAAATAAGCAAGATCCTTTCAGGCACTGATAACAGCTATAAAAAGCAAAAGTGAAATAGAACAGGAGATAAAATTTAGAGTGTCTAGGAAAAAGACAGCTTGAACATCACCTCTAAGTGGCAGGCTCTGAGCTAAGATCTGAATGATGAGAAGAAAACAGCTATATGAAATAAAAGAGAAAGACTCAGCAAGTTGGAGAGAATTGTACATACAGAGTGCCATGCTCAGGGTGGTTAAGGAGTTAAAATGTCACTGTGACTTGAACACTATAGGTAACAGTTGCTGGAGACAAAAATGAAGGTTGGAGAGTAGACAGAGTCCCCAAAAGATTTGGTGGCCAAGATAAGGTTCTAAGTGCAAGGAAAGCCACTAGGAAGTTCAAAAAGCAAGAATGTGACATGGTCTATGTTTTTTAAAGATCATCCTATAAAACCAAAATAAGATGTCACCTCATATCCATTAGGATACACACAGTCAAGTGAACAAAATATTAATAATAATGATGATGATGTTTTGGAAAGGATGTGAAGAGACTGAAAACTTTGTGTGCTGTTGGCAACTGTCTAAAGTGCTATAATCACTATGGGAAATAGCAAGGAGAGTTCTCAAAAAAATAAAATTATCATATGATCCAACAATCTCACTTCTGGACATATATCCAAAAAACTGAAAAGAAACCCTAGAAGAAATAGTTGCACACATATAATCATTGTAACCATTCACAATAAGAGATGGAAGCAACAGAAACATCAATCAGTGGATAACTTTTAAAATGAGGTGTGATAGAGCTAGAGCACTTGCCTAGCAAGCTCAAGGTCTTAGGGTCAATCCCCAGTAACACACACACACACACACACACACACATACTAGTAGTATATACATGCAATGAGATATTATTCAGCCTTTTAAAGAAAGGAAATTCTTTTATATACTATAACATGGATGAACCTTGGAGACATTATGCTAAGTGAAATGAGCCATTCACAAAAAGACAAGACTCTACTTACCTGAAGTCTCTAAAGAAATCAAACTCTTGGAAACAGAAAATAGATTCATAGATGCCTAGGGTGTGGGGAAAGGGTTTGGTGAGGATGATTGCTAATGGGGATGGAATGTTCTTTGGGTGTGATGAAATGTTCTAAAATTTATTGTATGTCAGTTGCAGAACTGAATATACTAATAACCAGTGAATTTTACATATTAAAGCAATGAATTATTTTGACAAATGAATTTTCTCTCAATAAAGCTGACATCAAAAACTTGATTAGAAGCTCTGTTACATAAGAACAAATCTGGTGATTCTTTTAAGTCATAGAATTATAGGACCTCTTTGTAATGGCTGCCTAACTTCATCCTTGCAAATTCACTCTGGTTTGACCCTCCAGAGAGTAAATCTCCAGTCTTCTTCTAGAGCAGAGAAGGGTGTATTTGCCTGGTCATATGAATTTGAAAAATATCTAACTGCTTCTTATATCTCCAAAACTTCCTGTTTCAGTTTCACATCACAAAAGTACCAAGTGCAACCAATTTCGGAGGTGTTTTTAAGGAAGTTTTCTTGATTTTCCATTTTAGGATTCAATTTTTTCCAAATATTAAGTTAGTTATACTCTGTTTCCTTTTTATCTTCCAAACCTAACATAATTATTATTACCTCTCCTGTTCTTTTACACATAAACTCACATTGGAGATTGCACCCAAGGCCTTGCACATGCTAAACACAATCTTTACCACTGAGCTACAGCCCAACCCAATAGCTTATATTAAATGTCATTTATTGTTATTGAGAGAGCAGTGGGAGTCAGCAAAGGTAAGTGCCTGTCTTAAAATCACTACCTTCAAACAGAAGCTCTTCCGTTAGCCTTTTAACAAAATTCTTTCTGCCTACCTCAGCCAGGGGTGGTTTCTGTTGCTGACAACTGCAATTTTTAACTGATACAAATACCATGAATTTCCATCTTACCAAATAGTTATTTTTGAGCATAACAGAACCCTAAATGTAAATGCTAGTTAAGACCAAGCTATAGTTTGCCAGGAGAATATCCCAAACTCTTCAGTTCCAAAATTGTGTCCATCTACATCAGCAGAATTTGAGCATCCCATTTGCTACCTCAAGAGAAGATAAACTGGAAAAGACAGAACTTATCCTTGCTTAACTTGGTGATCACGTTAGCATTTAAACATGAAACAGTGAGAGAAAATATTTCATTTCATCCTGGGAGTATTTTAGTTTCCTTTTCTTTTCAACAAAAATATTTCTTTACTTTAAAAAGAAAAAAGAAATAACAGAAAAATCAACAAGCAAACAAATAAAAAAAACAACAACAATGAAGAACAATAATAGCAATTCACAGACTGGGGAAAGAGAACAAAAAGCCATCAAGAAGCAAGCCCTCCCTGCAAATCAGTGCCATGCACAAGCTGCTGGGGGGAAAGCCAGATGCTAGCCTTTTCCCGTGAGGCAGTGCCATTCACAGACTGTGGGAGAAGAGAACAAGAAGCCACCAAGAAGCAAGCCTCCCTGTGAACTAGTGTCATGCTCAGGCTGCTATGGGGAGGGCCAGATGCCAGCCCTTTCTGGTGTATGGGCTGGGAAACAAGAAGAGCCAATACCACCCACCCTGGACATAAGTGATCAGCTGATTTGGAGAAACACAGGCTATAATGATAACTACTTAGGTAAAACACAATTTAATATTTGTAGTGGTTAGTGTTTCATTGAATTTGCAGATCTAAAGCCAGTAGGCTGATCATCTATTCAGAACATAAAAATATGCAATGTAGCATCTATGGGGGAATCTCCTTTCTGAAGGTGGTAACAAATGTTAATTCCCTAACATCTTGTTTTGAAGTCCTGTATCATTTTCATTATTTTGTTAGGTCAGGTTTTATTCTGTTTCATTTTGTTTGATTTTATTGTATCCAATGGCATAGGCAGCTATTTCAAAAATAGCAAGATATATTATGATAGTCATTTTGAATTTACTCTTATCTTGTTTTGAAGTCCTTTCATTCATCATTTTGCTTTTATTGGTTCTATTTTGTTCTGTTTTGTTTGATTTTTACTATGTCTGAAGGTATCTGCAGTTATTTTCAAGACAAGAGGCATCATAGTAACAATTGCTGATTTCCTATTGTTTTGAAGTCCTGTATAATTTACACTGGTTTCACACACACACACACACACACACACATACTGGTTTGTTTTGATTGGCTTTATTCTGTTTTATTTTGCATGGTTTTATTCTCTTTTTTAAAAAAAAGAACAATAATAGCTACATAAGTTTTCAAAACAAGATGATAGGAATTTAACAATGGTTATTATATTGTATGTTATTATCTTCAAAATAGTTGCTCAGGTTACCAAAAAGAGGAATAAAACAAAACAGTAAAATGAAACAAAACATTGGATTTCAAAAACAAGATAGAAGGAAATCCCCCTCAGTTACTATAATGCATATTCTTATCCTCCAAACAGATGCTCAGACTACCAGGTTTAGGCCTGCAAAGTCAATCAAACAATACAAGCATAATTTTTTTTTTTTACTTCAGTTGCTATCATGTCATCCTAACTTCCTCTGAACCAGCCCATTGTTTGGGGAGGGTGTTGCTCTTCTTGTCTCCCCAGTCTGCACACCAGCTGGCTCACAGAAGGGCATGGTTTGGCTTCTTGATTCTCTTCCTGTTCCCCCAAAAGTATTTTTAAAAGGAAAAAAATAAAGTTAATCAGAAATAAATAAAAGTTTCTTATCATGGAGTGAAGTAAAATGTATAACAACAAATGTTTTTTGAATCAATAAAATACCTGACCAAAATGAATAGAAAAAGAAACAAAAAAACAGTAAACTTCACACCCAGAAAATCAAATACTCCTACTAATATGAGATGAGATAAGGAGATTCAAATTATCTGATTATATGTTTCCCAAAATCAACTATGTACTTTAAGAATAATTGTTTTTTGGTCTTTCTGAAACAGGGTTTCACCATGCAGTTTAGGTTGTCCTTGAACTCATTTTGTAGCCAAGATTGACCTTGAATTTGCAGTGATCCTCTTTCCTCAGCCTCTGAAGTGCTGGGATTACAAGCATGTGTCATCACACCCAGCAAGAACAATTTTTATTTAACAGAGATTTTTAAATAGGAATTCATATATAGATCAAATGCAGATCACAAATTTGAAAATCTTGCTAGAATTGAGGAAAGCATTTAGAATAAAGACATTATAATTAAGTCTTGATAATGAAAAGTGATTGAAAGATTCTATAAAATAATCACTGGACATTTTTAGACATGTGAAAAATATTAATCAAAGTGAAACAACAGATACAGTTCAGCCACTCAGTATAATTTACTTAAAATATTCTAAGAGTTAAATTGCCTGAGTCCCAACCTCCAACTTCCAGGCACAGGAAAAATTTCAAAAGTCCGTCTATTCCCTCCAAGTGTCTCATTCCTCCTATATTATGGAACTAGAAGTTCCTTCTTGCTTCCAAGTACTATCTCAGAGGATGCAGCAGCTGTGTTGCTGCATCCTGTTTCAATATGCTGAGGGTGGTGGAGGAGCCACAGTGAGTAGCTGTTAGCCTTTGAGGGCTGTGTCCAAGCACAAAGCTGGACAAAGTCCCTGCTCTCTGAGCAGATACCGTGCAAAGGCAGCAGTGTGCTTCCAAGTAGCAAGTCTAAAAGGGCAACAATGACACAAAGAAACAGGCACATTTTGGCGTTTGACTGAAATGTCCAGAGTTTCACTGAAGGAGTAAATAAGCATTTCAGTAAAAGCAGGGGCTAAAGGCAACATTTATTAACTTATACTCCAGAATTGGGCCTAGTGGATGAAGCAGTACCTCCCCAATTAGCATTTATTTGCTACTCATCAGGTAGGACAAATGAAATCAGGCAGTCATTTCCAGCTGTTCCATAGAAAGCTCTAGAGAAAATTGACTTAAAATTGAATGCTATTTTAAACTACAGAAGGTATATCAAATAACCTTGCAAACATGCAAATTTTCTATCTGTCCCTTTAGATAGCATGGATATAGGAAACAACAGAAAAAAATAATATTTGCTGAAATTAGGATAAGCACGCCCATAAACTAGAAAAATCTCTAATTTCTTCCTGGGCTCAGAAATCTGATACCAATAAAATGAATGATAAAAACATCATTCCTAAGTTCTGCCTGCAACTGGAAGCAAGACTGCATTCCCAGTGGTTCAGGGTTTCACTACATAGGCCACTTCTTTCTTTTCTTTTTTTATTTTAATGTATATAATATGAATCTAAGTTGTAACTTTGCTCTTGGAACCTCCCAACAATCTGCTTGTCTTATTCCCTACATATCTGCAGATTTCTTAGATCTTTGCTAGGAAGAGGCTTTTAGGGTGGATGTTTATGCTGCACTAAAGACAGAATTCTGTCTGCTCTGATTAGCAGACAGAATTGGTGTTTTGGTTAAACACCAAAAAAATTAAAGTCAAAAATTTTCTAAAAAAGGAAAAAACCACATCTCCTCACTTGACCAGTTAAACTCTAATGTCACTGTTTAAGCCTTTAAATGTAGATGAGCCTTTTATGTAACCTTAGACTCAGTAGTTACATACCAAATACATTTGATTGTTATTTTTCTCTTTGTTTTGTGTTTTATTTTGTTTGTTAGTGTTGGCAACAAATTTACTAACTTTGCAATAGAAGAAAATTTAACCTATTATTTTAATGTTTGGAGACAGACAGAGAATGTCACTGGGGTTGGACACATGATAGACCCTCCCGTAGTTTTAGAGATCTTTAGACCCTTTGTCTCTGTCTTTATTTAATAACATGACTTCTCACAAAGCCCACTCCACTTCTGGGGCTCTTTTGTGTCCCCCTCAATCTTATGACTTGCCAAATATACTTTACAAAATCCAGGATAAGAACATGCATTAATGATTTCAAAATGTCTCTGCCAAGTCTATGATTTTTGGAATGACCTCTATTCCTACTTGAGGCATAATTAAATTCTAATTAAAGCTAATGTTGGTACTGTGTTTTTCTTTGTAAGAGAAAAATTTGTTTTCCTTGCCAATAAACACTTTGAAACTTACTTCAAGGAAAAGAATATCCTATTGCTGCAACTCTGGTAGCTGGGAAATCAATTAAAGGTTAGTTTAAACATGGTATTTCCCACTTTTAAAGAACAAATATTTGGAAAGGACTTAAGTTGGTGTTGGAGAAAATTGTTTACCTTAAAGAAAAACTCTAACTCCTTAGTCAGGGAAGTAGTGCTATTTCCAAGGGGAGTTGCAGGATAAATATTTGGGTTCCCTAAGATAGGCTCTAGTTTACTCCAGAAACTTGGGTTATCAACTTGTCTGGACCTGTGATACCTCCTTCACCCCTCCCCCAAGATTCTTATCAGTGATATCTAAGAGTGAAGACTATAAAGGGTATCAGTGTTCACATGTGCCAGCAAAAGAAACTGACTGGAAATTTAAGCAAAAGATGAATTTGGGGCTGGGGATTTAGCTCAGCGGCATAAGAGCCTGCCTTGCAAGCACGCAGCCGTGAGTTCAATCCCTGGTACCAAAAAAAAAAAAAAAAAAAAAGATGAATTTATTTATAGCTAGGAATTCTCTCTGAGTTATACCATGAAAATGATTAGAAGATACCACAGCACCTTCTATGGTCCTTAGGACAAGACTCTGCAGCACTCTCCGCCAAACAATGCCACTAAGAAGAAAGCAATGAGAAAGTAGAAGAAAGAAAGAAAAAAAAAAAAAAAGAGCCGAGCCTAGCCTAACTACAGCACCAAGCAAGTCAGTGGTGCCACCATGATGCCCTTTCTTCCCTGTAGTGTACATTGTTGGTGACAGTTTTCTAATAGATGTATAGTTTATAGGTTGATGGGATCCCTGAACCCACCCTCTACCCTGACCTAGTGAGCCATCAATCTCATCAGTGTCACGTCCCTTCCTCAGGGCTCATGCAGCATGGAGTCACACAATAGTCATTGCTTCACCTCCTCTCACTGATGCCCATGTGCCATGGCTTCTTTGAAGACAAAGAAAGCTATGTTAATAAAGTCCAAGGAAACTAGCAAGAAATTGGTTCCACTCAGAAATGTGAGCGCTATTGTCAGATCTTCTAACAGAACCTAGAAATCTAGATTCTCATAAAACTTTGCAAATTATTCCAGTCCATGCTTAGTCTTCATTTAAAGGGAGCTGAACAGTCTATCCTAGAAGAGGCCTTAAACACATGCATTTTGTCTTATCTGCTCTGTCTTTATTTAATAACATGACTTCTCACAAAGCCCTCCTAGTGTCCATCACACTAAGCCAAAAAACCCTATGCTCTCAAATACGTTGAGAGATTGTGCCCCACTTGCCTGACTGTTCAAGATACCATCCCTTGTAAACTCACACAATTCAGACAGTGGTGAAATCTTTCTGTCTGATTTTTTAAAGTTTAATGCAGCTTCTTTTAGGCTCTAGCCAGAGTGTTGCTGGAAACAACCCATATCGAAAACAATACGGTGTTTTCAAATTGGGAAGAAACTTTAGCCAACTATCCCTTAAATAAAGGACTTTTATCTAGAACATATAAAGAATTAAAAAAAAACCAGGCCCCCAAAATTCAAAGACCCAATCCAATAAAGAGCATCTGAGATAAACGCTTTGCAGATGAAGAAGTACAAAGAACAAATAAATATATGAAAATAATGCTTAATGTCATTGGTCATTCGAGAAATGCAAGTTAAAACAAGACTAAGAATCCACCTCACCCCAGAAAGAATGGCTACCATCAAGAAATCAACCAATAATAAATGCTGGTGGGGCTGTGGGGAAAGAAAAAAACCTTCTCCATTGTTGGTGGGAGTGTAGACTGGTACAACCACTATGGAAATCAGTGTGGCGATTCTTCAAAAAGCTAGGATTAGAGATTCCATTTGACCCAGCTATCCCCTTTATGGGTATTTTCCCAGAAGAATTAAAAACATCATACCATAGAGATATATGTGCACCCAAGTGTATAGCAGCACAATTTATAGCTAAATCTTGGAAACAACCCAAATGCCCATCAACTGAGAAGTGGATAAAAAAGATGTGGTATTTTTATACAATGGAGTGCTGCTCAGCTATAAAGAAAGATAAACTAGAAATTTTTATAGGTAAATGAATGCAAGTAGAGACCATATTTTCTCTTATCAAATTCTCATGTGTAAACATCATATTGTTTCCATCATGTAAGATACTGAAAGATTAAATAAGATCCAAAACATACCACGGGTATTGTGAAAGGGAATGAAACCATTCAAAAGGAAAAAATAACTGGGATGAGGAAAGAGAGAAAAGAAGGAAAGGGAAACAATATATATATGAGAGCTAAGATAACTGTGCTACTGATCCTGTTAGTTTAGGGAAAGAAACTGTGATTGCTTATAATGTTTGATCTGTTTTGTATGTCTATATGTAATCTGAGCAACTATTTTGAAGATAACAATATATAATAATTATTGCTAATTTCCTATCAGCTTGTTTTGAAATTCTATATTGTTTCCATTGTTTTGTTTTGCTTTATCATTTTGTTTACATTTAATCTCCTTAAAATAAAAATTTACTTAAGAAAATATTATGCTGTTTTATGTTTTTATGGGCTAAAATGTGTACCTCTAAAATTTTTATGTTGAAACCCCAAGCCTTAGATCTCAGGATATGCTGTGTTTGAGAATAGGCCCTTTAAAGAAGTGATCAAGTTAAATTGAGGACATTAAGGTGAACTCTACTCAAACCTGACTAGTATCCGAATAAAAAGAAGAAATTTGACACATGAGATGTCAGCAGTGTGCATGCACAGAGGAAAGGCTATATGAGGACACAGAAAGAAAGAGTCATATGCAAGCCAGAGAGATCTCACAAGAAACCAAATCTGCTGACACCTTGTTGTTGGACTAGCCTCAAAACTGTGAGAAAATAAATTTTTGTTTTGTTTTGTTTTTGAGACAATGCCTCACTCTGCAGTTCAGGCTGGTCTTCAACTCATTTTGTAGCACAGGCTAGCCTGGAACTCGTAGTGGTTCTCCTGCCTCAGCCTCCCAAGTGCTGGAATTATAGTTATGCACCATAATGCCTGAAAATAAATTTCTGTTATTTAAACAACTCAGTTTGTGGTACTTTGTTGTGGCAGCTGTAGCAAACTAATCCACTGATCCTGGAAGAAAACACTAAGCAATAAAGAGGGGGAGACTTACAAACAAAAGCCCAGGATCTGCTTTATGCAGAATAGTAAACCTAAACTCACATGTCTGCATTTGGATATAAGAGATGTGTAATCTAACAAGATCTCTGAGGCCTTGGGGAGGGATCTTCTGTGAAGTAGTGCATCTGTACTGCTGGGGAATTATGAGGTATGGGGAATGCTCTTAGAAGTTCCTTCTAAATCCCCAAGGGATTTTCCAGCACAACAGAATTTGAGAATCATTCTGATGAATATCATATAGATATTTTATAGTACCAAACTCTCAAAATGAAAAAGCACCAAAAGATCTTTTCTATAGAGTTCATATCAACAACACACCAAAAGTAATCTCAAAAATATTGAGAGGTCCATGAACTCAGGTTTGTTCCAATATATTTTTTCTCAATTCTCCAATGAGCTCCAAAGTTAGCCAAACTGTTAATATTAGCATTCTTTCTTTTCCAGACCCAAAAAAGAGCAGATGAATTAATTTCTTAGGAGCATTAAAAAAACAATCAATGAACTCTGTATAACATGTGAACAATAAACATTCCCTATTAACAAAGATGCATGAAGTCTCCATCAGCACTAAGAGAAAGAGGCCAGGCTTCTGCTGCTGCACAGAAGAATCTATCTCAAAGAATGATTGTAATAAACACATCAGTGAGGGATAGGTGATTGCACTGCATTGGTGAAAGACTTCTTTATCATTTACTGTCCATTATATGTATTCTGACCTATTCTATTTCACACAAGAATAACTTTGGAGGAATGCAATAGAGTTTGCAGAAACACTTTCAGAGGGATAAAAAGAAACCTAGCTGCTTCAGTGTTACTCTTTAATGTGAGTTATAAAAGACTGTAGGAGTAGGGGGTCTCTACTTGCATCATAGAGTTGAAGGGACTTAAACCAGGAGGTCCAAGAATAAAAAAAGATTATACAAATCCTGAGATGTATGCTGGCAGTATGAAAACAGAGTTCCTTAAAAAGTATTATACAACATTGTTAAGTTTTAAGGAAAGAGAAAGACAGGGCTTAATAAATCCACCTCTTCTAAAGAAACTGGTCCCCCAAATTTCCATTTCATCGCCATGACAACTAGTACTCCATCATTGCCATAGTAACTAGCTGAATAGCATTAGTCTAAAGACACGATCTCTGATTGGGTGACCAACATAAACTGTTAGGAGTCTCACAACAGTGCTGCAAAGGCAATTCTGAAATCACATTGACCTATTTCTAACTTCTAGTATGCTTCAGTTCTCCAATGTGTTTCCCTAAAACCAGGTGTTTGGGGAACTGATTAATTTCAAGGAATGTATAATTGTATCCCAATAAGCCAATGTTAAATTCAAGAGCCTTTGTTGTCTAATATCCCAGAAGTGTGATGATATATGATAGCCACACCCTCCTCCAGTCCCTGTTTCCTCTGTCTTATTACAAGAGGGCATGCTAGCCACATCTACAACCAGATGTTGGTTGCTGGTGACAACAAGCTGCTGTCTTTGTCTGATGAGGCCATTGAGAAGCTAAATGAATGGCAAAGAAACTTTGAGGAAGAAGAATGACAATACCATAAAATAATGCAATGAAAGGATTTCTGTGTGTGATAGCGCTCTTATTTCTGCATACACATAAACTAGTATTTATGAAGTAAAAATAGTATTTTTGAAGGCACAGCTTTCAAAAGACTGTTGAGATTTTTAAAGAAAATCATTCTTTCCAGTTAATAATTTTGCTTGGTACTTGTTCAAAGCAAACTGCTTATGTATTCATGAACATTCCTAGAATGCTGCTGAAAGCAGAAATAACTTGGGAGATTTATTCCACCCCAGCCTACCCACTCACTTTAGTTGGCTACATTTCTTCTAGGTATGTGTCACTGGAAAATTTCCTTGAAATGTCCAGCTGTATTCTCTTAGAGCGTATGTATTGAGAACCTACCAGTGGATTTCACTGGCATTGTTAAAGCACTGGGTTTGAGAGTATGATACAGGTCAAAGGTGGGAAGTTGGACAAAAGAGGGAGAGGACTTAATTGAAACTAGGTTTAGAGAAAACATATAACAAAATATTACAGATAAAGAAAAATTAAGTTTTCTCAAACTATCTTTATGAATTCTTCTTCTGAGTTTACGCTATGTTATATAGCAGACACTCTTCTAAACACTCAAAGTATGTCAGTGAACATACAAAAACTCAACATTTGTGAAGTTTACATTCATATTTTACACAAGATTGAGAAAATGGCAACTGCCTATTCCAAGAATGTAGCTATTTTGTGTGGGATGATGTAAATTAGAGGGAGCTCCAACCCCAAGCATTCCTTGGCGCTACCACTGGTGTATGTTATGTCGCAGCCTTTGTGCTAAGGGATGGAAATACAAAGTTTAGCAAAATCCAGTTTGGGACTGTGGCCTCAGGAAGTTTACAGAACACAGAGGAAGAGAGTTGCTCAGGATGAGTGGTCGTTCACCTACAAGGCTCCGCAGGAAAGGAACATAAAAGCCCTCAGTCGAAGGAGACTCAGCAAGGCTGTGCTGTGGTTTCCTGATGACATAGTAGTTGAAATGAAGGCTAAACGTGCAGGGATAGGGGAGGAGGTTCTGTAAAATGGAAAGTGGTGAAAAGCATTGAAGTTACTGAAAACAGGGTGAGCTGTTCAAGGAACCAGAAGAGAGCAAGGGAAAAATGGATAAGAGGAGGCTGAGGAAAGGAGCAAGGTTATACACCACTGTCAATATTCACACCACAGTGTTCATTACAAAAACATCCTTAGATTGTTAAACTACATGTTGAGACTAATTAATTTAATATGATTTTAGTTTAAATCTAGACATCAAAAACAACTTTTGGTTTTGATTGGGGATTACAATGAAAAGAATTGGTTTAGTTGACAGTAGCATAATGAGGATTTCAATTCAACAATAGTTCTTGAGTCAGGTACCAAGAAAAAAGTGATATAAAACCCAGTACATGACCCTTGTGCTCTGCCATACACAGAGAACACATATGAGTCCATCTATAACTTTTAGGAAGTGACCAAAGAGAGACATGTCCACGGAGCAATCTTCACACTACTATTTACCACTAGACAAGTGGAAGAAAATGTTAATTATCATTATTAGTTCACAGTGTTGGAGGAATAAGGGCCAAAGTATCTCCTAAATTAGCTAGAAGGGTGCTGCTGTGAACAATAGGTTTCTGTTTGTAGATCTTTTCTGGGCCTCCAGAGAAAATTCAGTTTCTTCCTCTCAGGAAAGAATTTAGTAATAGTAGTTTCTTATCTAGCCACAGTAATTGGATCAATTTATTTTAAATGTATATACAAGAATACAAATTGATGTGCTGCACCAAAAGAATAGATATAAGCCATAAGAAATGAGTGAAAAGTTTAGTGCTATGCCTTCATTACAGGGTAAAAAATGTGCAGTAGTAATTAAAATGAGTCTTTGTCCAAGGGAAACTGACCCAAGATATGAAATTCTGAAGAAAGAATGACTAAAATTAAAACATATTTGATCTCTTCCAAGCCATTTAGAAGTGAAAAGCACTACATGCAAATATTTATCATAAATGCTGCTAATAATTAGTATTTTGCTTTTACATTCATTATCTGAACATGATAGTAATGTATTCTGCAATTTATAAGAGCAAAGCAAGCTAGAAACATATGATATGAACTGAAACCTCAGAGCATGCTGTTATTTCAGAAGGCATCATCTCTGCCAAATAAACAAGACTTAAAGCACAGCAACCAACAATACCACAAACGCAATTTCTACATGGCAAGAGAGAATACCTTGGTGTGGATCTGCTTTTCAGAGTTTCAGAGTTTTCAATTCATAAAGAAAGTTATGAGCCCTTTCAAGGTCATCTTCAACTTATATAACTAGTATCTTAGTCATTGAATTAAAAAAGCAAAGGAAAGATAAGAAGGATGAAGGGAGGAAGAGAAGAAGAGGAGTCAAAGAGAAAGCAGGAGAGGAGGAGGAGGAAACAGATTGAATTCAATGGTTTCAGGGTAAGATCCGAATCTTACAACTCAATATTTACCTAATTCTGTGTGTGTTCCTAGGTTTACTTAAAATTATTTAAGAGTGTAATAAGATATAAATAAACTGTAATATACTAAAGGCCACAGTGCATTCATCCTATCTTTAACAATCACACCAGAGTAACTACATCAAAGCTTTTGTAGAAAATACAGATACACCTCCAGGGCTCTGACATATACAGCATTTTTACCAGTACATGGACTGTGTAATTACCATGAGTCAAAGGTTATCTTTCTCAAATTTTGTTGGAGGGCTGCTATGTAACTTACTTTAAAAATAAAAAGTCTTCTGGGGCAACCCACTCGGGACCCCCTTCTGTCTCTCTTCAGACAGAAGCTTTCTTTCTCTCAATAAATATATTCTACTCTTCAAAAAAAATATATATATATTCTTGAATTAAGGTTAAGGATATATTTAAGATTAAGGATATACATATTGAAATATATGTGGTAATTTGATGAAAGATAAAGTCTGTAAAACTCTTGAAGACATAAGCATAAGCAAGGGCTTTCTAAACAGAACCCCAGTTGCACAAGAAAGAACATCAATAATCATCAAATGAGGTTGGGCCAAATTAAAAAGCTTCTGCACAGCAAGGAAAGCTACCAACAGAGTGAAGAACAACATGAGAAAAAAGGTCTGCCAGTTATTCAGAGAGAGGATTAATATCTAAAATAAAGAACACAAAAAATAGGACTCAAAAAAATAAAAAAGCCAATCAAAAAATGGGCAACTGACATGAATAGATACTCCTCAGAAAAAAGAAGTACAAATGGCTAATAAATACATGAAAAAATGTTCAACATTTCTAGCCATTAGAGAAATGCAAATTAAAACATCTTACTACACAAAGAATGGCTATCAAGAAATCAAGAAATGAAAAATATTAGTGAGCAGAACAAAAAATCCTTCTAAAATTGTTAGTGGGAATATAAACTAGTACAATCAATATGGAAATCAATATGAGAGTCCTCATAAAATTAAAACTAAATTCCCTTTGACCAATAATTTTCCTTCTTGGTATTTTCCCAAAAAGAGTTAAAGACATCAGATGTGATAGATGCATACCTGTGTTTATAGCAGCATAAGTCACAATAGCTAAATCTTGGAAGCATTCTACACATCCATCAATAGGTGAATAAACAAAATATATTTATATATAATGGAGTACTAAAGAAGGATAAACTTGAGTCATTTGTATGAAAATAGATGTATACTTGGAGAAAGTAATGTTAAAGAAATAGACTCACAAGTTTAAATATTGCATGGTTTCTCTTATATGAAAAATCCAAAATACAACCAAAGAAGCAGAATTTTTAAAATGATAAGAAATAGGGATACAAATTTTTTTTGCAGATGGGAGAGGGACCAAGAAATGAAAAGAGAAGAGAGGAAATGAAAAAAGAATTAAGGAGGCCTGGATTTAGCTCAGTGGCACAAGTGTCTGCCTGGCAAGCATGAGGTCATGAGTTCAATCCCCAGTACAAAAAAAAAAAAAAAATTAAGACATATTATGTACATGCACCAGTTCCCCACAAGAAATGCAATCATTATGTACTGTAAATGTGTGATAATTAAAAATTAAGAAAAAATAATAAGTATAAATAAGAAAAAGGAATTAAAATTAAGAAAAAGCATTCAAGACCAGCCTGGGCTACAAAGTGAGCTCAAGGCCAGCCTGAACTGCATAGAGACCCTGTTTCAAAAAGACAAAAAAGAAAGAAAGAAAGAAAGAAAGAAAGAAAGAAAGAAAGAAAGAAAGAGCATTCAAAAAGAGTATTATGTGAATAAACTAGGTGTTCTCTTCCATCACTAATTTCTATAAATTTCTATAATAAGGAGTTCTCTATGTCCCTCATTTCTTTTACAAATTATAAGACATGTTTCATATCTTAGAAAAGTTTACAAACCAAAACCAATAGGAAGACATTCATTCCTTCAGGGGAGTTTGAAAAGTGTTAGCATTTCCAGGAGCATGAATAGTTTAGGAGGCTGGCTCCCAAGGTGGGAGTCAGCCACATTGCACTCCAGTGATGTGATCCTAAGCAGAAAGCTGAACACTGTGAGAGAGGTATAATCAAGTTGAGACAGTAATCCTTGGAGGTGAAAAATTCCTTTCCAATAGGGTGATAAAGGAAAACAATACACAAGATGACCTTTTCTTGCGTTTTTCAGAAAACAGATGATTTTGATAGATAAAGATGGCACCAGGCAATCATCTATTCTAGTTCAAAGGTTTCAAAGTGCAAGCCTTGGGCCTATACCATCAACAATACCAGAGATGTTATTAGAAATACAAATTCTTAAAAACAAAAACAAAATGAAGGCAAATTCTGGCTTCTGACCTTGACCTATTAAATCAGAAATGAGTCTGAATAATCTGTTTGGCAACCAGGAGATTATGATATACATTATAGTTTGAGAATCAATTATGTAGATTTAAAGTTCTGCCTTGGGGTCTGGGAACTTGGATGAGCTTGTATTATTTTCCCTAATCCTTAACAGAAATTTAGCATTTAGCATTCCTTCCTATAGACAAAGAGAATAAAATTCTATGCTAATTATTAGGACCAATGATAGAACTTGATATTTAATGCATTAATAAAGAATACATGCAATATTATAGATTTTAAAATATTTTAACTTTAATATAATTGATCCCCTTTATAACTTTATACATATTTTATATTCTATATTATTTTGTGCAATTAAAAAAATTTGAGACGATGTTGATAGGCATCAGAGACTACCAGAAATCCTACTACATAAGAAGTATAATGAATTCCTATCTAGAAAGATTCTAACAAAATAGAGTAAAGGTTTAGAGGTGAGAAAATACATCTAAGACTGGGCAAGTATTCCACTTTGACTGAAACATGAGTTAAAGCAAGAAAACAATGGAAGAAAAAAGCAAAAATGTTAAATTTGACCATTAGAAGTGAAGGTTTTTCAACAGACTCTGGGGAGTTACTTGATCAGGCTTTCTTTCAAAGATAAGGCAAGGAGTAAAGCAGAAGGGATACAAACAAATCAGGACTTATTAAGGAAAAGTAGAAAGGATGGTTGGAATTTTTAAAAATCCAGAAAAACAGAAAGCAAGAAACTGAATAAGAATCATGCTTTCTAACAAGGCATGCCTAACAAAAACACAAAGGATAGTGATAATAAATATAAAAGAAAAGACTGAATATGGCAGTCTTCTAAGGATTTAACATTAAATAAGAGAGAAGAATCATAGATGACTCTAGAGTTTGAAGCGAGAGTCCATGGAACAAGAGCCGCACCAAGAAAAGTTCAGGATGCCAGGTGCAGCAAGTCTGGAATGGTAAGTCCTGAATGGCCTATAGGAAAAGCAGGTGAAAGCATCCAGTATTTGTTTATAGGAAGGTACCACTCTTCAAGACTCGCTGTATTTCCTAAATGGTTTATTTGTACCTCATCAAGAGCTTCTCCTGAGAGTTCAATGAAGCCCTGAAACTATAATGGCAAATTGTTTGTGCTCATGAACATTTGTGTAGAAATGAGTACTTTCAATATAAACTCAAAGGGCATTTGAACCCCCCCACACACACAAAATGTGAAGAAGTGCTCTACTCCTAGTCTTGTAAACACTCAAAAGCAAAGAGAGCTAGTTAGCTTTCTGTCACTGTGATAATATTGGCAGATAATTCAGAGATTTCAGTCCATGGCAGTTGAATCCATTGCTTTGGGGCCATGATGAGGAGACAGGCAGGCCTCCTTGACATAACTTTCACCAGCTGTGTCTGGCCTCCTACAGATTTCCTCCCAGCACTGGCTACAAAGCATCATAGCTCATGGGCCAGTTGGTAGACTTTTGTGATCCGAACAGTGACACAAGAATCTTACCTAAAAATATGAAGAGGGAACATGTGTCTCAGAACAAATCAAAGAAGTCTCAGGGAGGAAGTGGCAGCGAAGTTACAGTCATCTGTGAATGGGTCTGAGTCAACAAAAATTCACTGCATAGTCCTCAGATGAGCAAAGTGGTTGGAATGACTTGGTGAGAATTCACTGGAGCTAACAGTATAGTTTCTGATTCATCTCTTGAGCCGATCCCCTGATTGCCTGTCTCTACAAGAGCAGTCATGAAAGTTCCAACTGTAACCACTAAAAGTGAGCATTTTTATAATTACTCAGCATTGTTTAACTTTTCTTTAACCAAAAAAAATCAAAGTGTACGAATTGTGCCAGGTTGAAAACCTGGGAACAGCTAAGGGGCTATGTGTTGCTTTCATGACGCCCTCTACTGGCTACTTCCGGCCTAATCTCATTCCCAATCTTGCCAAAGGATTTCACAATTACCTTCCCTTTTCTTTCCCCCCCACCTTAATTTTTTTTTGGGGGGGGGATAGAGGTCTACTCTGGAGAGATCAGACCTCCAAAGACGTCCAGAAATGAAAATTAAACAGGAACTTGCAAAACAAGTATAGTACAATATCAAAATACAGCAGTACAAGGAAACTACAGAATTAACTACTATAGTGCTTTGTGGATGATCACCAAATATTTGGCAGCCTCATATAATTAGGAAAATGGATACTTTTAATACATATGAAATGATATGGAATAAGCAGAGGATACCAAGATATTAGAAAGTTAATGGTGGTGCTGCCTGTAATCCCAGCATTCCTAGAAGTTAAAGTGGGAGGATCTTGAATTTGAGCTCAGTTTGGGCAATTTAGTGACTTGTAAGAGCCTGTCTCAGAATTTAAAAATAAAAATAATTCAAGGGATGGAAATGTAGCTTGATAGGAATGTAGTTCAGCTCAGTGTGAAGGCTCCATGTTCAATTTTCAGTACTAAAAAAAAAAAAAGAAGAAAAGAAAAAAAATTTAAAAATTGTGGTCACAGAATGCAATAAGGACTTAGTAGCTGGTGTTTTAAATTAGTTTTCTTTGTTTTTTTAATTGGGAAAACACCTCATCTTTGGCTCATCTTGGCATGGAAATTTAAAAGGATGGTCATGCCTGGGCTTTTTCCTCATCATTCCTTTCTGTGTGATCAGCATGTACAGATGATAAATGTAAGGTGCCATCACCATCCAGGGAGCAGACTTCTCACAAAGTTCAGGAACATGGCTCTAGGGCATCACATCACCAACCACACTCAAAGCTGCACCGGATGTCACCTCCCAGTCCTTTTAATAGTGAACTTCAAAACTAGAATCCAGTAAGGCAGAGTGGCACACAATGTGGTCTCAGAACTATGGGAGGCTGAAGCAGAAGAATGGCAAGTTTTAGCCCAGCCTATGCAATTTTGTGACACCATCTCAAAAACTAAAAAGGGCTAAGGAGGATATAGCTCAGTGAGAAGGCCCCACATTCAATCCCCAGTATAGGAAAACAAAACAAAACTTGAATCCTTGGATTTCAGATAATCAACTTCTGTATCACCACTTTCCTAAAATGGGCCTGTCTGTGAAGGTGCTATTCATGGGCAGTTTCTTGCAACTTTTCCTTTAATAATTGCCTTCCTCCAATATATTAACTAATATTTCATCTGTAAAATTTACTAAGGTGTATTATGAGACAATTTTCTATGGACTTCACATTTTTGCAAGTCTTCAGAGTACAACATCAAGTGTCCTTAATTCTGGACTATATTTCAAGGATATTTGTATAGCAGGCATCCTTGGAAGAATGGTTTCTCTAATGTCCTTTATGGCAAAGGGCAGACATGTTAACTATTATGGATTAAATTCCCTCCCTTCAACCCAGCATGGTATGCTGAAGTCCTCAGAAACATACTTCAGAAAATGACTACTTGGAAATAGGGTTGTTTGAGACATAATGTTAAGATCAGGTCATCCTGGTGTAAGGTGGGTCCCTAGTCCAGTATGATCAGTGTCGTTATAGGAGAACAACAAAAACAGAATGCTATTGATGACAAAGGTAGAGGTTGGAGTTGTACAGCTGTGAGACAAAGGAGAGCCAAAGATTTCCAGAAAGCCACTTGAAGTTAGCAGAAGCAAAGAAAGATTTCTCTACAGATTGCAGAGGAAAGATACCCTACTGTCACCTTAATTTCATACTGCTCCCTGCACAACTGAAGGACCAGTCAACTTCTAGTATGCTGTATTAGAAAATTAATACATTTACTGTCCAAAATAATTTTTCCTGGAGCAAAATTAAAAATGAGGATGTAGTTAGGTAGTAGAATACTTGAATAGTTCACATGAGACACTGGGTTCAGTCCTTATTATGGGGTGGGGGCAGGCTTATAGATTCTCTGGCAGGGCCAACATACCAGTTCTTTGATTTTGTACTTTAAAAATTCTGCCTAATAAATCTCTTCATTCCTCTTCTTAAAAGATGAAAAAAGGGCTCAGTGTGAAGACCCTGAGTTCAGTCTCTAGTACTGTCAAAATAAATAAATTGGGGATATTATGGCAACATGCAAAAATTTAAATCAACCAAATTTAGATAATTAATTGAAGTCACCATAAAGATGCACCTAGTCATTTCACTGGAAGATGTATTTCAAATTAAATGTAACTTTTTAAGGTTTATTGAAATATCTAATATATGTCATATTTGGTCATTAAATTTTTAGAGCCTATGGTAGCCCAAAGATATAATATGCCAAGAAGTATTTAACAAGATCCAAGATAGCCAATTGATAGGTAGCGCGGTAGAGAGCCTCTCTGAGAAAAACAACTCAGATGCTAGAATCTGACACCACAGAGAAGACCAGAGGAAAGGAGAGGAATTCTTGTGACCCAGGAAGAAACTGAGGAAAAAGAAAAAAAAATAAAATAAAAAAAGAAGACGCGTGGACCATGGGCTGGAGCTGGGTGTGCTCCAGTAGCTGTGCTGGGAGGGTCTTAGAGTTGGGTGACTCACGATCGAGCTGAGGTCACATCCCCTCCGAGAGCAGGGGTTGGTGAGCTTGAGACCCTTGGCAGGAGGAGGCGCTGCAACAGCAAGTGGAGATGGTGAGCAGAGCTGCACAGATATTGGTGAGTGCTGGGAACTGGATTCCCCAGAGTGAGATGACCGGCTAAACAACATATTGGATTTGGGCAGGACAGGCTTGAATCAACGGATAAGGCGGCTTCAGTTGGCAGCTCCTGGCCCAAAGTGGATTGGTGGGATCTGCTTGGGCTGAGCCATGATCCTGGTTGGGACCCAATAGCCAGGGACGAGGCCGTCCTGAACCTGTGACATTCACAGGGCACATACAAACTTAATGAAGACATTCACTGGTTGAGAGGGATGGGGCCCACTCCATCGCTGCCCCTGCGTGCACCTCACAGATCAAAAACAAACAGGGCAGCACTGCTCTAGCCAGTAAGCTGCAGAGGGACTAGAAGCAATTCGTAAAGGTCCGGACACCTCCACCATTCACCTGTCTGAAAGAAACCAGAAACATGACAAGACAGAGAAACAACAAAAAGCCTCCAACTGCCAACCCAGGGAAAATAAGCCCAGGAGAGGTAAATACAGAGGAGATTGAGGGCAGCAAACATGCAATATCAGATATGGCCTCATTGAAAATAAAGAAATACTTCCATAACCTCATCAACAAATTTAAATCTGAAATTCTAACTCAGGTAAAGCAAGATATAAGAAGATTAATAAAAGAAAAGCTGGGTACTCCTCAAGAAGACACAACTGGAAGAATGGAGGAACCCAGAGAAAGGAGAGAAGCCTTTGATGAAGAATATAAACAAAACCTAGAATACATGAAATAGATCCAAAGAGAATATCAGGAAATTAAAAACTTCATTGAAAGCTGGCAAAACTTTTTAACAGAAACTAAAGACAAACTTTCAAAACTTGAAGATAGGTTTGCAAATGTATGAACACGAAAGAAAGGAATCAGGAAGTAATGATACCAAGGCTAGAAGATGACAAGAGGGTTTATAACTTAAGAATAAAAAATGTGAACAAAGAAGCAGGGACAAATACAAATGAGATAAAAAGGCTATTCACAGAAATAATTAAGGAAAACTTCCCAAGCATAGGAAGTGATGTTCAGATATATGAGGCATACAGAACTCCAGCCAGCTACAACCAAAACAGATATACACCCAGACATATAATAATCAGGATCCCAGAAATCCATCACAAGAACAGAATATTAAAAGTGGTCAGAGAAAAGAAACAGATTACCTATAAAGGAAAACTCATCAAAATCACAGTGGACTTCTCGATGCAAACTATCAAATCAAGAAGAGCTTAGAGAGAAATATTCCAAGCCCTAAAAGAAAATAACCTCCAACCCAGATTGATGAACCCTGCAAAACTAATGGAGAGACGATATTTCCACGACAAAGAGGAACTGGGGGAGTTCATGACCACCAATCCAACCCTGCAAAGAATACTGAAGGACATTCTAGAGAGAGTGAAGAAAATCACCAGGATTCCAGGAACAATGTCAGAAAGGTCTCAATGAAAGGAACAGACAGTGGAATGAAGGAGAAAAGTAAACAACAATGATAGAAAAATAGCATAGCAGATAAAGGCAGAGAAGATTGGCTATATCGCTGTTTTGTCCTCTAGTAATGCTTGAGGGGTCAAGTTTGGGAGTAGGGGCAACTACTCTGGGGATGGCAGGATTCAATAGAATACCCATTCTGGCTTGATTATTAACTGCCTTTGAAGTCCTATATGTCTCTAATGTTTGGTTTTTATTAATAGTACTATGTACTGCTAAGTTTAGTTATACTATGCCTGATGATACAGACAATTTTATTGAAAAATAACAGGAGACATCATGGTGACTACCGTAGATCACCCAGTATTGTGGTTTTATATGTCCTTTTCATTTCATATTTCTCTAGGAATTTGTATTGTTGACTTGGTTTGTTTTTCCCTCTAACACAGAAAGGCTAGGTATGTATGTAGAGACATATACATGTGTAGAACTTCTAAACAGTTTATGAGAATTGATTATAGTTATTGTAAAAAAAGAGAAAGTATTCTAAAGGATATAACTGTGTGTATGTTTGAGTGTGTAGGATTGATGACCATATTACTAATTTTTTGTTGGATAGATGAACAGAGCTGATTGCAGTCTCACTGTTTAAATGTCTACTTTGTATGCTTTACTTTTGTAACTTGAACAACTACTTCTAGGAGGAAAATATGTAATTGTCAACTAGTGATTTCTTACTGGGTTTTTTGTTTTTGAAATTTTGTATTATTTCTACCTTCTTTCTGTTTCATTTTTTAAGTAAAAAAATTGTACAAAAAAAAAAAGAAGAAGAAGAAGTATTTAACAAGGTGAACAATTATTTTAGATTAAAATTCCATGGAAGTAGAACAGAGTTCAGGGAGAAAAGTAATATAATACTTCCACCTGTTACAAAGCTTGTTAAGTAGTTTAAAATATGGAAAATGATAGTTATTAAATCTTACTGGATAATAACAAGATCTCACTGGATATAATTAACATTTACATACTTTAAAGGTTGATATTTATGGTATATAATAAAATACAGTTTCACAGTTTTGCCAAAATTTATAGAGCAAATGCAACAAGTTCAAAGGCTGTTCACCACCATACTGGTTACAAGGTGGTTGGACTCAGCTCCTTTTACTACAAACACCAACCAAGCAAGGTTCCATGTTAGTCTTGGTTCACTTATATCATCAGCACCATTAACATTGTTGATGTTTAACAGTTGATTCCACCTTGTTTTGTTTCTTCAGTACTGGGGATTGATCCCAGGGAGCGCCCTACTCTGTAAAATAAGAAATATAAGTGTGTGTGTGTGTGTGTGTGTGTGTGTCTGTGACAAGGTCTCAATATGTTGCCTAGACTGGGCTACGGTTTGGCAATTCTCCTGCCTCATCCTCCACAATAGCTGTTTACAAGTGTGTATCACCCATATGCAGCTTAATAGTTTTAAATGAATGTTGAATATTAGAAAGGAAACATTCATTTCCTCTGTGTGCTTCTACTTACAAGATAGCTCTAACACTGGTCCAGCCTCAAGTGACTGAGGTCAGGATGACCCTAGCGGTTAAGGGGTGCCCTGAACTGCTATATCTTGTTACACCAAAAATGAAACGAGCCTTGACCCAACCTAGAAGATCAACTGGCTGAATCATAAATCTGCAATCAAATCAGTCATCAGAATTTCAAATTCAATGGCTTTCCAAAATTACTACAGTTTCCAGATTAGCAAAAACAGAATTAACCCTAAGGACAAAGTTAGCAAAAGTCCCAATGACTATCTTCCACTCCTAGACCAGTGTCAAATGCCATTCCACATTTTTTCTGCTGCACCACTACATGGAAAACATCTTTCACAATTTTCTCCAATGCAGGCATCTCTCAGGACCACCCTTGAGCTAACCCTTAGCTTAGACCCCCACCCACAGATTCTGATTGTTAGGTAGGGGTTGGAGGAAGTAAAGTTCATTGACTTGCCCCATTTTCTAGCATTGACATCTTTAAAATACCATGTGGTTTGAAATCTAAAGAGTCCCAGAAACAGACCTTATATCAAAAGCACATTAAAAAGCAGACAAGTCAAAACACTTGCATTAATGAAGCCCTATGGATTTACGTGATAGTAAGATAAATCTCCAAAGGCAGATATGGACATCAAGCCTATTTCTTCTGACTTATTTCCTCTGGAGAAACCGTTTAGAATAATCCAGGTAAAAGGCCATGAAATGACTGCACTGGTAACAGGAACCTGCTAGAAAAGTAGGGAAGGAATCACTAAATTAAACTGTACCTATTAAGCTTTCTTAGGAAGTCATATGGGGTGTGCTGTCTCCCTCCCTCCTTCCTTCCATCCCTCCCTCCCACCACCCCTGGAGGAAAAAAATCTATTTTCTTAAACTTTTAAAGAAAAAAATCAGAAGCTAATATAATGTTTCTATACACTGATTAGTTAAGCAGACGAAGAATGAGCTTTTGCTCAATAAACATTACATATTAAAAATACATTCGGAAAGACTTTAGTTTCAAATAGTTTTTATTTTGAGTGAGTCTGTTATATACAAACAGCACTGGTTGGATGTAGCTGGCTAAAAGTTCTCTGTGTCCTTGAAGTGGCTTGGATTCCTGTGGTAAGTTCATGGTGTCAATATCAAACCTTCCCCCTGTATCCCTGCATGTGTTCCTGCTCTAGTGCCTGGCTGTAAAAACAATCAGAATGAATACTTTTGTATGCCACTTCCCCAGACTGGGTGGAGCCAGTGGGCCATGTTTTGGTTCCTGAGACATGGGAAAAAGTAACAGAAGTGAAACTGGTGAGAAAGATACCAGAGACTAAGGAAGGGAGAAAGAGAAAAAGAGGAAAGGGAGGCAGAGGGAGAGAGAAAGGCGGAAGGAGAAAATAATTGACAGTAAGGAAGACAAAATCAACCAGGAGAAACAATAAAGGAAGGTCATATGTTTACATAGAAGTGTCTTGTGGTAAAGAGAAAAATGGTTGCTTTAAATTTAAGGTTAAATGTTAAGAGGCAAAAATCCTTATGAATTCATATATATAGTATTTCTTTAAAAATTCTTCAGGGGGTTTGGAAAATGCCATTATTTTAAAAAACTGTATTTTGCATTCCTTTGAACTATAATTTGAAGTAACCAAATAGTTGGAGCTACTCTTTGTAAATATATTCTGGCTAATAAAAGGAAAAATGTAATTAACAGTATCGTCAGTTTGTAACACTAGCGATACAGCCTAACTAGGCAATGCCAAAGAGAAAGACATACATCCAGTCATAGCTGTAGCTGTTAACATGCTCCTTTACTTCTAACAGAGCAATCAGATGAAAATACTAAGCTAGGCATGATGGAGGCCAAGGCAGGAGTATCTAGACTTGAAGGCCTATCTGAGCCACTTACTGAATTCAAAGCCAGTCTGGATCACATAGTGAAACCCTGCCTCAAAAGACAAGAAACAAAACCAAAAACAATCAAATCAAAACAACATGCCAAGAGCTGGGGATTTAGCTCAGCAGCATAAGCGCCTGCCTTGCAAGCGCGCAGTCGTGAGTTCAATCCCTGTTACAAAAAAAAAAAGCCAAAGACTAGGTAGAAATCTTGAAGACAGGTATGATAGTCAATGAACAAAACCCAGACTGCATGAAATGGTCCAAAGAATAAACAACTGGGATTTCAGCTTATTAAAAAGCTTTTGCATAGAAAAAGAAATCATCAACAAAGAGAAAAGACAACCCACAGAGTGGGAAACAATTTTAGCCAATTGTCTCTCAAACAAAGGATTTTTATCTACAACATACAAAGAATTGAAAAAAAAAAATCAAGACATCTCAAATTCAAAGACCCAATACAAAAGTGGGCATCAGAGATGAATATACACTTCTCAGATGAAGAAATACAAATGACAAATAAATGAAAAAGTGGTCAGCATCACTGGTCATTTGAGAAATGCAAATTAAAACAATACTGAGATTCCATCTCACCCCAGAAAGAATGTCAAGAAGTCAACCAATAACAAATGCTGCAGGGGCTGTGGGGAAAAAGGAACCATTCTCCACTGTTGGTGTGTAGACTCGTGCAATCACTGTGGAAATTCCTCAAAAACTAGGATTAGAGGTCCCATTCTATCCAGCTAGTTCCCTTCTGAATATCTTCCCAGAATTGAAAATGTCATACCACAGTGATACATATGCACCTAAATTCATAGCAGAACAATTTGTGGTAGTTAAATCTTGGAAACAACCCAAATGCCCGTTAACTAAGAGAGGGCTAAAAAAAATGTCTTTTTTATAAAATGGAGTACTACTCAGTCATAAGAATGATACACTTGAGACTTTTATAGGTAAATGGATGCAACTCAAGACTATACCCATAGATGAAATAAATCAGATTCACATATGTGTGAGAAATTGAAAGAGTAAATAAGGTCTAAAAGGTACAACAGATATTGTGAAACAGGAAGAAATTGTTCAAAAGGAAAGAGGAACTAGGATGGGTGAAAGGGAAAAGGACAATAAAGAAAAGGAAAAACTGCAAGTCAGTGGTATTAGTGTCTCTTAGTTCACTAAAAAGGAAGGTGTGTGCTAATAATGATTGGTGAAATTTTTATGCCCTTATCTTGCATCCTGAGCAACTACTTTAAAGATAACATGTAGTGTATTGTTATTCTATTTTGTTATGAAACTTTGTTTTACTTTTTTTCACAAAAAAAAAATTTTTAAAAATAGAAGAACTGAAATGATATGATCAACCAACCATAAAAATTTGGGAACAAAGAATAACAAAGATTCTAAAATAGGAAAGAGTAGATGAGTGTGTTAGGCCTTTGTATGTGTCTTCTAAACTAGCTCTTTAAGAAGTGTTTAAATTCATGACAAAGCACAGGTTTGCCACAGATATGAAACAAAGGGGAAAGGTGTCAGGTTTAAGGGAAGAGTGGCTTCATCTTTTATTTATAGTTTTCAAACTACAGCAAGTTTTCAAATCCTTTTTTGTACTCATGATGTCATTACGGCTTATAGTAGCCTTTGAAAGAGGTAACCACATTTTTGTATCCCCTTTTTACACACAGAAATATTGAACTCAGAGGTTAACTTGTTACTAGATCAGTCTGGACATATTGTAAACATCATCTAAGGGATTCCACTGGGAGTAAAGTAAAGCATCAATTATTTTCTTTCTTGAAAGCAAACTTCCCTAATATGTCCAAATGTACAAATCAGTTCTATATTGAATATATTCAGTGAAGAGCTGGCTTTATTTTCGCACACTCCCCACAAAATAACACAGCAGATATCAGGTTGGACGAAGAGAAAAATGTTCATACTGTGTCCAATAAGACCCTGAAGTCAAACACACCTTGAACAACTCTGGCAAGCTCCGTGTTGACTCCTAATCCCAGTTACCCATAAACATTTATCAGGCTGTGGTTTAGCAACAAATTTCAAATAGGTAGTCCATAGAAAATGTACAGATTTACTCTTCAAATCAGTTAAACATGCATTACACCTCATCTCATTATTGTCCTTAGTGGATAAATCTTAAAGAGAAAAAATGGCTTTGTGTTTTGAACCAAAATATGTCTTCTTATTATAATTAGAAAACTTTATTGAAGAACTTAAGAAATGATTAAAATATCAATATTTAATCTTCAAAGACTCCATCAGTACAGTCTATGACAGCTGCATAGTGACTGTGAATGTTTTTCAATCTTAATAGTCCCATCTACCTTGTCGTAAATTCTTTTTGTTTTTATGCTTAAAAATAGATTTGAATAAATATAAAATTCAAATATGTATATATTTTACTTATGTACTGTATATAGGTTTTATTTACACTCCTCTCTATGCTCCATGGAAGCATATATTCTTTTAGGTACATGGGGACCCTATCATTAAGGCTAATGGTGGTTTTATCTAAGAAAGAAAGATACACACACACTAAGGAACATTTTTCAGTTTCTTGGCAAAACACAAAAAGGAGGAAAAACTATTTGACTCTCTAGTTCCAACTGTTTTCAGGTTTTATGTTAGATCAATGTAAAATCTATTCATATTTTTATAAAACTTGAGAGAATACAATGCAGAAATAAACACTACTATTTAAAGTGAACTGGCTTTTTACAAACAATATGATGAAAAAGAGAGAAAGAGAAATAAAGAAAAGAAAAATACATATTCTTGCCAGAGAAGAGGCCAGTGGGTTTGTCTCCCAGGCAGTCTAGGTGAGGTGGGCAGACCTCCCACACTGAGTCTCGGCTCCGCTGATGCCCTTCCCAGCCCTGTTGTGGATGCCCAAAGGCTCCATGGGATCTTGAAAGACAAGTCTGATCTGACCTTTACATTTCACACAAGCTTTGAAGGAACTACCAAGTAATAACAATTCAGTTATTCTTTGTGGTTACTGTTACCCTTAACCAATGACAGAAGTGAAGATTCTCACAGCCTATTCGCCCTTCACTTATCTGTCTACTTCTCCATGAAAATCTACTACAGCAAAATGATTAGGCAGGCTAAGGTGCAGCACTGCTTACAAGCATAATTTGTAGGAGGCAGATATGAAATCCAAGTTCAAAGTGCATAAGTACTGAGTTGATTACTCAACTATAAAAAAAGGGTCTTTTGAAAGCATAACTGATTTTTAGCAAGTGCTAGGTATCAAAAAATCTTCATTTTGGTTTTATAAAAGTAGGCCCTGTTGTGTGACAAACTACAAGTGGTTGAAAAACCAACACTATATGCTTTGTAAGCCTAAAAATAACCAGTAGAACCAAACATGAACATACATTTCAGCAGGGGAGTGATAAATGGAAAGTAAGGACGGTAATACATTAATGAATGAAAAAACTCATATGATGGCTTAATGCAGACAGTGAAAACTCAAACCTTGTAATAGTAAAAATACATGTATTAGTTCTTTCACTCTGAAAGAACCTATGACCGTTAAAGCTGCCATGAAGGTCTTTTAACCGTTAAAACTTGATATTATGGTACTCATAATCCTTCTTTAACTTCTGTAATTAATAGAAATTTCTACCAAGATCCTGTGGCATCAAAACATTAATTTGCATGCCAAAATTAAGAAGCTCCATGTCAACTGGCTAATTTATGAGACAGAAAACATACCCATTTAATATCCTACCCCAATTACTTTTCCAGGAAAGGAAGAAAGGGATATTTGGAAATGCATTAAAATACAATATTTAGAATAATAAAAAATATCTAGAAGGAAAAAAAATCAAAGACCATTAAACAGAATTTAATAAAATATAGAAAAATAGGAGAAAATACCAGAACTACTTTGCTCTACCATGCAAATGCACAGCAATCCATGATAATTTCCTAGATTACTCTTTGGGTATTTAATTCAATTGGTCTTAACTATTTATAAAGTGTGCAACACAACTAGGGAGGATTTGTTTTTAATTTAGCTCTGAAAGAGGTGTGAATGGATGTAAATTCTAGTCACAAACCACTGTAGATCATTACAGCAATTAAAAATAATTTTTAGTCTTGAGACTCTTCACACAAGTCACCTGCTAACCTTTGGATCCAGGTTTTAGACTTGCAAAAACTTTGGGGTTCTTTAGAGCAAGTGATAGCTCATTGAGGAAGGAAATAAAGTGGGAGTCTCTCTCAGATTTCTTTGACTCAAAAATGACCACAATGGTAAAGTGAGGTTCTGGGCGGGTTAGGAAGTAGGTGCTCTGAACTTTGTCATCATAGAAGTGGACCACTTTCTCCAAGCTGTTCAGGTCAGATGTGCGATCTGTCATGATCATGATGACATTGGGCCAGTGCATGACAGGTCTTTCGCTGGGCAGAGAAACCACGGCTGGATACTGGTCCACGCCCTTAGGAGCCTCTCTGTAGGAATGGGGGTGATGATAGCCATGACCTTGAAAACTCTCTGAACCTTGGTTGTCAAAAATTAAGGACACATTGGCAGCATCATATTTCCTGATGAAACTGGAAATCTTTCCAAAAAGGTCTGGGTTAGCTTTTGCAGTCAATGCTTTCATTTCTGAAGCAGTAGTTTGTCGGCTCAGTGCCTCATGAAAGTAAAAGCTAAACTTGGCGAGCAGCATGTTTTTGAGTTTCATTAGCCAAAGGAATAGGTGTGGGGGCTGAACGGCCTTCTGCGACTGCCCTCCAAACAGATGCTTCTTGGTCTCTCGCTGCTTTTCAAAGATTTGGCCCCAGGTCTGCAGCTTGGTGTGAGCACTATGCAAGTTAACCAGGGAAGGGAGGAACTTCCACTCTGAGACCTGAGCCTGGGCTTTCAGAAGATGACTCAAGACATCGACTTCCAGCTGGAAACTGCTCTCCAAAGGACTGAGGATTGGGTGGTGAAATCTAAAAGAGGGAGGGAAATTAGCAGAAATAAGTGGAAATGTTACTCCATGTGGGTGTTCTCTACCTTGAAAAAAACTATGTAACTAGACAAATAGTATTACACTTGAGGGCAGGAGAAGGAAAGATAGAAGAATTCTATGTTCATTTATTTTAAAATTAAGATATAACCTCACAATTTCAGAATTATGCCACTATCCTATTCTACAAAAACAGCCTAGCATTTAAAAAAAAAATGAGGGTAATAACTACTTTCTTTTCAAATATAGAGAACCTCAGCTATAATTCTTATCTTATTTATTCTGGAATTTATAACTAACATTATCATCAAAACAAATCACTTCTTTTCAGGGTCTGGGGTCTAAAGAGGTAAAGGTAAAAACAGACTCACTAAAGCATGTTGAGTGCATACATAACACAGATAAACTCATTTACTGCTCATAGCAACTCCATGAGGCATTATTAAACCTTCATTTCAGATGAGAACATATTAAATGTTTATTAAAGGAATATAGCATTTGTCGAAAAGATCTTATTCCTTTCATATTTATAACCCAAAGCCTCTTCATATTTAGTCATGATAAAATGGTGGCCAAATGAGAAATATCTAACATTGTTCACTTTCTATTTATCTTATAAGGCCTTAAAAAATCTAGTCCTTTCTTAACTTGAACCATGTTTCTATTCTTTTGCCTTCCTCTAAATATTAAACAATTGAAAATGCAATCATATACAAGGAGGTCAAGATAATAGTATGACTGCATTCCCACTTGTTCTAAACAAAGTATCTTTAAGATATTTAACCATGATCTACATTAAGAAATATCTTTATATTATATAAATTATTTCATATTTATCCTTGCTATGTACAATTACAATATACTCTTAATATTTTCTACTATACCACACATACATTTTATTTTATTTAAAAAGAAAAAAAACAAAAAAGGGAAGCAATAACACAAAATTCAAAAAAATGAAATAAACTAAACACTAAGAAATCACTAGTTGATAAATTACATACTGTCATCTTAGAAAGTTGTTCAAGTTACAGAATTAAAGCACACAAAATGGACATTCAAACCATGAGACTGCAAACAGTTCTGCTCAATGATCCAACAAAAACTTAGAAATATGGTTATCAATCCTACACACTTAAACATACATGCAGTTATATCCTTTAGAGCACTTTCTTTTCCTCTCCTTTTTACAACAGAAATTATACATTTTGGGTTTTATTACTCCTACATTTCTTATTACTTTTTACACTAGAGACACAATGTGATATTTATAAATATGATTCTTATTTATTTCACTTATGAGAATAGGCTCAAATTGCCTCCATTTCAATATGAAGGCCTCAAGGATTATCCTTTTTATAGCTGAGTAATATTCTATTGTATAAAAATACCACATCTTTTTCATCCACTCTGCAGTTGATGGGCATTTTAGTTGTTTCCAAGATTTAGCTATTACAAATTGTGCTGCTATGAACATGGGGGCACATATATCACTGTGATATGACTTCTTCAGGTTTTCTGGGAAAATACTCAGGAGAGGAATAGCTGAGTTGAATGGAACTTCTAATCTTAGTCTTCTGAGAAATCTCCATACTGATTTCCATAGTGGCTGCACCAGTCTGCGTTCCCACCAACAGTGAAGCAGTGTTCCTTTTTCCCTGCAGCCTCGCCAACATTTGTTATCAGTTGTTTGCTTGATGGCAGCTATTCTTTCCAGAGTGAGATGAAATCTCAATGCTGTTTTAATTTGCATTTCTTGCACACATACATTTTAAAAACAGATTACTACTCAAAAATTAATTTCAAGACTCACAGGTTGCTGTCTGCTATCTATAACTATGTTCCCTTCCAGGCAGAGGGACAAGGGCAGTACTAAGAGCCTGATGTGAATGACATCATCAGCTTTTTCATCAGTGCTTCTTTAAGGTCTCCTCAACAGAGGCACTTCCTCACAAAAGTCTCTTCTGTCCACTCCTAACGTCAGGGTCTCCTGCCCCTAGTTACATCCTCTAGTTTTTTAATATCATCTTCTATATTTATAGCATGATCATATAATTTATCAGATAAACTGAGACAGTTACCTTAGCTTTAAGTTTCTTCTCTAGCACAAACAATAGCCTGCCTATTCCTTTTTCTCTATAATAGATGGCAAAAGTAGGAATTCAGTAGAAGTGGTGGCTGATCATATATTTTGACCTGAACTCTACTCTGTTTATTGATTTTGCTTGTGACCTAAATGAAGTGGAATATAATGGCTAAGAAGAGTCCTTCATGTATGGACCACTCAAAGCATTCTTGCTCAGTCTTTTCCTTCTAAGAAACGACCAGTTAGTTTGGTGTCTGCCTAGCATACCCTTCTTCTCAAGAAGCCCACATCAAGCCTTTTTATTCTCCCTAAAGATCAAAAGCACCAGTACAGACTGCAGGAATCCTTCAGCAAATAACCCTGTTTGAAGGGTGAGGGGAACAATTTGCATTTACTGAGTATATCTTATGCTTCAGGCACTATGTAGATGTTTACAGGCCTACACCCATTTAATATCACTTCACTGTTAACAGGACAGACATTTGATATAGTTTTTTTTGTCCTTGATGAAGAGGAAAATGCTTGTGACAAATTAAAACAATTTTTAAAATCATCACAAAAGTATCTTAAGGTTTTTTTTTAAATCTAAACACTAATTAAAGGAGTTATATTTAAGGGAGCACATATTAGGATGAACATTGTAAGACTAAAACTCATTACTATGGTAAACAAAATACAGTTATTCACATATAAATAAAAATCCTTTTGATATCTTATCCACATTTTATCCTAAACATTCTTCAAGAACAAGTTAAAACATTGGTGCAGGGTCATGTCTAATAATATGCAAGATAAACCAGATGTCAAATCTTCTAGCTCACTTTGTTTAACTAGACTCATCACACATTATGTGTTTTAGAATAAACATTCAGAAAGTCTAACACATAATAACAAACACATGCACATGTATAGCATAAGTCTCAAAAACTTTGAACTATAAGCAAGGGTCCTATCATCTTAACCTTTAGGTTCTTTGACACTTATGAACATTAAGTATCACAACATTTTATACTCATCGCTATGAGGAAAATCTACCAAAAACTATGAATACAGAAAGTTAATCACAGAAAACTTATATGGAGTTGAAGATACCTGTAATTCACATATTCCTTGACTTATGATGAGATTATATCCCAATAAATCCATCCTAAAATATGTCAAAAATGCATTTAATGCACTTAACCTATAAGACATCACAGATTAGTGACACAATATATTGTATCAACAGTTTACCCGCCTCATCACATGTCTGTCTTGAGAGTCTGGCCCATGACCATTGCCCAGCATCACAAAAGAATTCTACAATAAGTGTCAGTAGCTTAGGAAAAGATCAAAATTCCAAGTGTGATTTCTACGGAATGTGTATTGCTTCTGTTCCATGGTACAACTGAAAAACCACAAGCTGAATCAGCATAAGTCATGGGCCATCTACATAATACGTCTGTTATTTTTCTACTGCTTTCAGCTGGAAATCATCATTTATGTTTAATGTTCTCTTCGAAAGAATATGAATTCCCTGTACAAGCCTTTAGAAAATTCTCAACAAGGTCTTCCATAACATATACTAAAGTGTTTAAATGCTTGACATTTATTAAAGATGAATGTGGATATTGAAGCTATTTTTCATCCTGAAGAGCTAAAAATCCATTTTAATGTTAGTCTGCCAAGACACAGAGATTAGCAATATGATGCATCATTTTTCTCTTTTTAACTCTGCTGTGTGTCTCAGAATTATTCACAACTTGTACTATAGGGCAATCTGTTAAATGGTTGTAATACAAAAATATACACCTAAACTACAGCAGCAAAACTGGAAAGAATGTGAATATGGAAGAAATTAACAACAATTTGCAGAAAACATCTCTAAAGAATGAGAGACAGGAAAGAGCTAAGGTGAGATAGTACACTCCACAAAATAGAGGAAAGTTTTTAAAAAGACAACTTTGTGTAATATTCTGAGTCACAAAACTCCACTTCAGAAATAAAACCTTTTTCTTGCACAAATCGACACTCTGGAGTTCTTTCCAAAACAAGTATGCTGGTCCCATTTATATGAGATATCAAAAGCCTAGTTAAACATACAATCTGTAGCATAATGCCACAAAACTGCACATTCAAAATGGCAAATTTTATGTCACAATCACTCAACTGAAATTTTACTACAATAAAGAGAAATCTGTAACCTCTTTTCACTTGAACTGACTAGTTCACTAGTTTTTTGATACTAAGTTAACAGTATACCTTCTCCATCTGACAGCTTATGTTCCAAGACCCTCAGGAGATGACTGAAGCCTCAGCTAGTACTGAACACTATATATATTACTTTTCCACCCATATATACCTATGATAATGGTTATAGATTAGGCACAATAAGACATTAACTAGTAATAAAATAGAATTATTATAATATGCAAATTATATGAATGTGGCCTCACTCAACTGTCAATGGGTAGGTAGCTTATACAGTGTGACAGTGAGAGATTTCATCATGCTATTCAGAATAGCAGGGAGGGAGGAGAGAAGACATGGATACAGGATGACAAAGGAATTAAAAGGTGTTATGCTAATGTATCAATTCCACATAAGAAATATAAACATTATGTACTATACACATGTACTAATAAAACTTATGAATTATCTATTTCTAGAATTTTCCATTTAATATTTTCAGAGGACAGCTGATCATGGAAACAAAAGAAAGTAATTATGGATCAGTAAGAATTATTGTACAAAGACAAATTAGCCAGAGATTTGTCCTATAGGACCTTCCATAGTAGGAAGTACTTACTTGCAAGGTAGAAAACTTACACATTTACTATGAAAGGTACAAATAAAGTAACAGTCTGGAGGAAAGAATAATTCCTCTTGATTGAATGATGACAGAAGCCATGGAAGAGATGGCATTTGAATTGGGCCATGAGGCTTAAAGAGTAGATAGAAAAATATGTGAGATGGAAGCAATTCAAACACCTAATAATGAATGGATAAAGAAAGCATAATATATAGATATAATGGATTATTATTTAGCCTTAAACAAAGGAAGAAATAATGTCATATGCTACAACATGGATAAAGCAGAGGACATTATGCTTAGTGAGGTAAGCCATTCATAAAAAGATTAAAACTCCACAATTACACCCATATAAAGGTATATCAAGTAGTCAAACTCAAAAGAAACACAAAGTAGAATGGTGACTTCCAGAAGCAGGGAGAGAGAAAAACATTGCTCAATAGGTAATGGATTTCAGTTTTGAAAGATGAAAATAAGTTTAGCGTCTCAGTTTTATAAGATGATTCTAGGGTTAAGGTATAGCTCAATTGCAAGGCATTTGCTTGGTATGCACGAGTTCTTGATTCAATCTGCAGCACCACAAGAAGAAAAAATAATTCTGAATACTTATCGTAGGAAATTAAAAATAGCCAAGTAGACATTGGAAGCAAGATACAATCTCTTTGAGATACCCAGAAAATAACAAATAAGTGAAGAAAAAAAGAGTAGATCTCTAGGATTAAGAAAGAATGACAAGAATACTGAAAATACAGAGAAACTAAAAAAGCTAAAAGCAACACAGAGAAAGCAGTTTAGAACACCAACCCCTGCTCCAGGAGAACAGGACCCTGTATCTGCTGGGGCCTGCAGATACAGGGAAAACAATGAACTGGGCCATCAGCACTAGCCCAGAGAAAGCCCACAGTTACTTTACACTGCAAAAATGGGTTGGGGTTTTACTTTGAAAGTAACTCCTTTCATATGACAGGCTAGAGTTGGATGATATACCCAGTGTAGTGCCTACCATATTTGAGTGTTTAATCAAGAGTCATTTGGGAAAGGGTTAATTGTTCAAAACTGAGCTACAGGAAAACTGTACTTCAGGGGTTCTGAGGTAACACTACCATAATGACTGGGTGGGAAACAGCCACAAGAAAAAGTTAAAGAGAGGGTATGGACTAAAAACAGACCCCCTGAAAAGTTTAAATTCACACTAGGAAGGACATGAAGGTCCCACTCTCTGTGATAATAAGCAAGGACGGTTATGTGCAGTTTTAGGAGAGGGCTAGGTCTGAAAGTGCTATCACTAAGTCCAGTGAACTGCTTGATATCTGCCTCCACCCACTGCCCTGCTGCTTAAACCCAGCATGGAACTTCTGTTGGCTTTTCCCATCTGTCTTATGTGATCAGGGCCACATCTTGGCTTGGACTACATGGTTACCACAGAATGAAGTGCATGGGCAAAAGGGCCTCTGGAGCAGAGGGAGCATTTCATAAATCCATAGGCTGTAAAGCTGGCAGGGAAAAATCAGTGACTTGGAGGGCCCAGAGGGACACACAAAGTGGAAGTGGCTACAGTGAATGCAAGCCTGGGGAAGACATCAATGCCTAAGAGGAAAGGTAAGACAAAACTCAGCATTCATATAACAAAAATATGAGCATGGAAACAAAATAGGACTTAGCAGTGATTCACCACCCTTCCCAACTATTGGGCAGATTCCAATATTGCAGACCCTGGAAAGGAACCACTCATTCAAAACCATAAGAGGACTCTGGATTCATTTTTCTTTTTCTCACTGGTTTTTCTGGGTTTGAGGGATGCTTTTTATTTCTGTCTTTTGAGCTTTTTATTCTTTCTTCTTTTTCTTGATCATTCTTTTCTATTATTTTTTATCTAATTCTACTAATTTCCTTTTTCCTCCTTAATAGGATAGTGTATCTCATTTTTCTCTCCCCTTCTCATCTTACTCTTCTTTTTCATTTTTACTTTCATTTTCATCTTCCCCAATTCCATCATTTTTTGGTATTGCTGGTAAGCTTTATAAAGAGATATTTAGTTTACCCTATGACATTATTGTTGAATTCTTTACTACCGTTAACAGTGGTATAACTGCTGCACTTCATAGATATTTACTATCGGTTAATATTTGGTTTGCCTTTTTGTTTGTATTATTTTACAGATACCTCTTCTATTATTAAGGGTGGCACAGTAGTAGGTTTTATAGGTTCTTATGGTATAATGACATTCAGTTTGTCTTTGAGTCTATTATTGTTGCTACTTCTAGGGTGAAACAGTTGTTCCTATTAATTTTAGCTATATGCCAATATTTGGTTTGTCTTTATGTCATCAATAACATTGCTGTTCATTGCTAGAGAACTAGGGGTTAGACCAATTATACCAACCCCTTCCCTCTCCAGGTCTTGAGACAGAGGCAAAGGTTTATTGTTACCATGCTCAGAGCACATCACTGAAAAACAGACAGTAAAGAGATGTTCATACCAGCAAAAATGTCTTTCTATAATAACTGACCCTCACCCCTCAGCACGCAGACACACACACACACACACACACACACACACACACACGAAAGCTGAGAAAACAAAGCAACAAAATGTCTCCAAATACCCACAAAGGTTAATCCATGAGCATTATAGTAGAGAAAATTAAGCTAAACAGCTGAATAATAGTCATAAAAGAGAGACTTAATAAACAAAGTGATGAATGAACATACAAGAGACATTAATAAAAATCTAATTGAGCTAAAGAAAATAACAAACATAAATGAACAGTCTGGCAAAAAATTAAAGTCCATGAAGAATTATTAAACTGAAATCCAGTAGATAAAAGATTCCATTGAAAGTATAGGCACCAGAAGTGACCCATGTGTGAACACAGTAGTAGAACTACAAGTTAGAGCTAATTCAGGTGACCATATGCTCAGATATACTGTAAAAACAAAAAGATAATAAGGAAAATGGATTCAACAGCTGATAGATGACCCAGGAAGACTAATCTGAAATTAACTGGAATTACTGAAAAAAAAATCCAGAATAAATAGTGTTAAAAAAAAAAACCTGTTTACAGAAATAATAGCAGAAAATTTCTGGATATGGGGAAAGAATTTAACATACAGATAAATGAGATACACAGAAACCCAAATAGTCATGATCAGAAAAGAAACTCAGGGCTTGTTATATCACAGTCAAAATCCTTGAAATCTAATACAAGGACAAAAGTTTAAAAACTGTTAGAAAAAAGTAACAAATCACTTACAAGATAAACCCACTAGAATTGCAGCAAACTTCTTAACACAACCCTAAAGGCCAAGAGAGCTTGAAGCATTTCAAGCTCTAAAAGAAATAAGCCATTTCCATGACAAAGAGCACCTTAAGAAATTCATAACCATGAAACCATCCAAAAAAAAATCTCAAGAATATCCTAGAGAACTAATGAAGGCAAGGATGCCAAAATATCTACTAGAATGTATACATCAGGAAGGGTATGCAGTTAAGCAGAAGAAAAAAGAAAAAGAAAAAGGACCTAGCAACAGGAGAGTAATACAATGACAAAAATAAGTTAACACCTTTCAGTAATAACCCTCAGTATGCCTGGGTCAACCCCCCAATCAAGACACAGATTGTCAGACTGGATCAAAAAATAAAACCTGACAATACAGGTTATAAAAGAAACAATTTACATCAAAAAGTAATTCATAGACTAAAAATTAAAAGATGACAATGTTTGCTGCATTAGCAGTTCCCAACCAAGCAGGAGCAGCTATTCTACTTTCAGACTAAGTGGATTTTAAGCCTAAAACTGATTAGAAGAGACAAAAAAGGTCACTACACACACACATAAACATACACACAAAGCAAAACTGGTATACTCAACTTCCTAAAACGTACACTACTACATATAAAAGATCATATGAACATCAACACAAATTATAGTATGGAACCTCCATACCCCACTGTCACAAAAAGACAAATCAACTGGACAAAAAACTATCTGCAAGTATCAGAGATGAATCACACATTCAAACAAGTGGACTTAACAGAAAGATATAGAGTATTATATCCAATAACAGAATATACATTATTATTACTCAGCAGCACATGGAACTTCCTCAAAAGTAGACCACAGGGGAGACTGCAAGATGGCTGACTGAGTGGCGGCACTGTAACAGAGCTTCTCTGAGGAAAAAAATAAAAATAAAAACAACTCAGACGCTGGAATCTGGCAACATGGAGAAAGCCAAACAAAAGGAGAGGAATTCTCATGACCCAGGAAGAAACTAAGGAAAACGAAAAAGAAAAAAAAAAGAAAGAAGAAAAAGAAGCATGGAAAGAGGGCTGGAACTAGGCAAGCCCCAATCACTGTACTGGCACGTCTTAAATTTAGGTGACTCACGATCGAGCTGAGATCGCAGCCCTGCTGAGAGCAGGGGTTGATGAGCTCCAGACCCTCAGCTTGGGGAGGCCCTGAGACGGGGAGTGGAAACAGCCAGTCGAGCTGCATAAACTTTGGTGAGTGACGGGAACTGGAATCCCCAAACCGGGAGGACTGGCTGGGTGACATTTTGGAGTTGCGTAGGGCCAGCTAGAATCAGGGCCCTAGGCAGCATCAGCTGATGACTCCTAGTCCAAAGCAGATTGGTGGGATCTGCTCAGGCTGGGCCACGCCCCTGGTTGAAACCCAATAGCCAGGGAAGAGGCTTTCTTGGGCCAGTGGCAAGCTTTCCTGGGCCAGTGGCATCCCCAGGAAACACACAAACCTGTTGAAGCATAAACTGGTTGACTGGTACAGGGGGAGGAGCCAGCTCTCAGCATGCAACTCACAGATCCGCTGCAGACTGAGGGGCGGTACTTCCCTAGCAAGTGTGCTGCAGAAAAATTGTAAGCAAAATGAAAGGCCCAGAGACCTCCACCACCCACCCATCTGAAGGGGGCCGAAAACATGACAAGACAGAGAAAGAGCAAAAGGTCCCCAACTGCGGAAACAGGGAAAGTGAGTTCAACAGAGGTAAATGCAGAGGAGGTTCAGAGCAGCAAACCTGTAATGTCAGAGACAGCCTCATCGCAAATAAAGAAATACATCTGTGACTTCATCGTCAAATTTAAATCTGAAATTCTAACTCAGGTGAAGCAAGATATAAGAAGACTAATAAAAGAAGTCCTGGGTAATCCTCAAGTACACACAAATGAAAGAATAGAGGAACCCTGAGAAAGGAGAGAAGCCTTTGATGAAGAATATAAACAAAACCTAGAATATATGAAACAGATCCAAAGAGAATATCAGGAAATTAAAAACTCTATTGAAACCTGGCAAAACCTTTTAACAGAAACTAAAGACAAACTTTCAAAACTTGAAGATAGATTTGCAAAGTATGATCGTGAAAGGAAGGATCTCTTAAAAATATCAAGGAACCAGGAAGCAACGATACAAAGGCTAGAAGATGACAAGAGGATTTATAACCTAAGAATAAAATATGTGAATGAAGATGCAGCCACAAATACAAATCAAATAAAAAGTCTATTCACAGAAATAATTAAGGAAAACTTCCCAAACATAGGTAATAGAAATGAAGTTCAGATAAATGAGGCATATAGGACACCAGCCAGCTACAACCAAAACAGATCTACACCCAGACATATAATAATCAGGATCCCAGAAATCCATCACAAGAACAGAATATTAAAAGCAGTCAGAGAAAAGAAACAGATTACCTGTAAAGGAAAACTCATCAAAATCACAGCGGACTTCTCAATGCAAACCATCAAATCACGAAGCGCTTGGAGTGAAATATTCCAAGCCCTGAAAGAAAATAACCTCTAACCCAGAATGATGTACCCTGCAAAACTGTCTCTCAAAATTAATGAAGAGACAAGATATTTCCACGACAAAGAGGAACTGGGGGAGTTTGTGACCACCAATCCAACCCTGCAAAGAATACTGAAGGACATTCTAGAGAGAGAGAAGAAAACCACCAGGGTTCCAGGAATAATGGCAGAAAGGCCTCAAAGAAAGGGGCAGATAGTGGAATGAAGGAGAAAAGTAAACAAATAACAATGGAAAAATAGCATGGCAGAGATAAAACAGAGAAGATTGGTCATATCACTGTTTTATCTTGACTGATTTTATCTGAATCTGGTATGTTGAGAGTGTCGAGTCTGAGAGTAGGGGCAACTACTCTGAAGATGACTGGATTCAATAGGATACCCATTCTGGTTTGATTGTTATCTGCCTTTGAAGTCCTATAATGTCTCCAATGTTTAGATTTTATTAATAGTGTAAAGCAATGCTAAGTTTATATTTGATGATATAGACAATTTTATTGAAAATAACTAGAGACATCATAGTGACTACCGTGGATCACCTAATGTTGTGTTTTTGTATGTTCTTTTCATTTTGTGTTTCTCTAGGAATTTGTATTGCTGACTTGTTTTGATTTACTTCTCCCTCTAATACAGAAAGGCTAGGTATATGTGTAGAGACTTATACATGTGTAGAACTTCTAAGTAGTTTACGAGAATGCATTATAGTTATTGTAAAGGAAGAAAAAGGAAAAGAGAATATTCTAAAAGATATAACTGCATGTATGTTTGAGTGTGTGGAATTAATAACCATGTTGCTAAAGTTTTAGTTGGATGGATGAGCAAAACTGACTGCAGTCTCACTGTTTGGATGTCCACTTTGTGGACTTTAGTTTTGTAACTTGAACAACTGCATCTAAGAGGAAAGTATATAATTATCAACTAGTGATTTTTACTGGTTACTATTTT